>CM034153.1:17343594-17446009 GCA_019776745.2 Taxus chinensis
TTTCAGAGGGTAAACAAATCCACTCTCACATCAATGACAGCGAATTCACATTTTCCACACGCACGTCTCTACAAAGTAAACTTATCAACATGTATGACAAGTGCGGAAGTGTGATAGATGCTCGCGACGTTTTCGACAACATGAGTGAACCGGATCTCGTCGCGTGGAATATGATAATTTCAGCTTACAGAAGACATGGGTTTCTTCAAGAGGCATTGACACTGTTTTACCAAATGCAAGTACAAGGTGTCCAACCCGATCAGTTTACTTTTGCTGGCATCCTTCCAGCATGTGCCAAAATGGGAGCTTTAAATCAGGGTATACAGATCCATCAAAAGATAGTTGAATGTGGGTTTTTGTCTGATGGTGTAGTTGTGACTGCCCTGATAGACATGTATGCGAAATCTGGAAGCATACACAAGGCACGCGAACTGTTTGACAAAATGTGTAACCCAAATGTGGTCTCATGGACGGTAATGATTACAGGATATGCAAAAAATGGTCTTCTTGATGAGGCTCTAAGTCTTTTCAAGGAAATGCCTGGACAAAACGCGGTGTCATGGACTGCAATTATTGCTGGATATGCACAAAATGGGTTTGTCGAAAAAGCCTTCGAGTTTTTTAAGCAAATGCAATCGGCTGGTGTAAAGCCAACCTCAGCAACCTTTGGGAGCATTCTCCCAGCCTGTGCCAAAACGGGAGCAGTGGGAGAGGGTATGGGGATCCATAGAATAATAATCGAAAGCGGATGTTTGTCAGATGTTGTAGTTGGGAATGCTCTGGTAGGCATGTATGCAAGATGCGGAAGCATAGAGAAGGCACGCGTATTGTTTGACAAAATTCCTCAACGAAATGTGGTGTCATGGAATGCAATGATTGTAGGATATGCACAAAATCGGCTTGTTAATGAAGTCTTGGAGGTCTTTAACCAAATGCAATTGGCAGGTATAAAGCCAGACTCATCAACTTTTGTTACGATCCTCCCAGCTTGTGCTAAAATGGGAGCTTGGGAACAAGGTATGGATATTCATCAAATTATAATCGATCTCGGACTTTTGTCAGATGTTGTCGTTGTGACTGCCCTGATAGACATGTATGCAAAATGTGGAGATGTGCAGAAGGCACACGAATTGTTTCACAAAATACCTCATCAAAATGTAATCTCGTGGACTGCGATCATTGCTGGATATGCACAAAACGGTCCTGTTGAAAAAGCCTTGGAAATTTTTAAGGAAATGCAATTGGCTGGTGAAAAGGCAGACTCTTCAACCTTTTCTAGTGTTCTGCCCTCTTGTGCCAAGCTTGGAGCTTTGGAGCAGGGTATGGAGATCCACTGCAAAATAATTGAAAGTGGAATGTTATCAGATGTTGTACTTGCAAATGCCTTGATAGACATGTATGCAAAATGTGGAAATGTACACAAGGCACAAGAACTCTTTGACAAAATCCCTCACCGAAATGTGGTCTCTTGGAATGTGATGATTGCACGATATTCACAAAATGAGTTTGTTGATAAAGCATTGGAGTATTTTAAGGAAATGCAATTGGCAGGAGTAAAGCCAGACTCATCAACCTATGCCAGCATTCTTCCAACATGCGCCAACCTTGGACCTTTGAAAAAAGGTATGGAGATCCATCAAAAAATAATTAAAAATGGATTTCTGTCATATATTGTAGTTGGGACTTCCTTGATAGACATGTATGCCAAATGTGGAAGCATACACAAGGCATACAAATTCTTTGAAAAAATGCCTCATCGAAACGTTGTCTCATGGACTGCAATCATTGCTGGATATGCCCAAAATGGCCTTGTTGAAAAAGCCCTGGATTTTTTTAAGCAAATGCAATTGGCAGGTGTAAAACCAAACTCAGCAACCTTTGCCAGTATCCTACCAGCATGTGCTAAATTGGGAGCTTTGGAACAGGGTTTGGAGATCCATCAAAAAATAATTGAAACAGGATTTTTTTCTGATGTGGTTGTGAATGCCCTGATAGACATGTATGCAAAATGCGGGAATATACTGAAGTCGCACAAATTATTTGACAAAATTCATCATCCAGGAATAGTCTCATGGAATGCATTAATTGCAGGATATGCAATGCATGGGTATAGCATGGCTGCCCTCAAACTCTTTGAACTGATGAAACACTCTGGAACCATCCCCAACCACATAAGCTTCCTTTGTGTTTTATTTGCATGCAGCCATGTAGGTTTAGTGGATGACAGCTGTAAATACTTCAACAGCATGAGTAACTCTTACTGTATAATGCCCACAATGGATCATTATGCATGCATGGTTGACCTTTTTGGCCGTGCTGGCTATCTTGAGAAAGCCCTAAACTTTATCATCAAAATGCCTATAAAACCTGATGTGGTTGTGTGGAAGTGTTTGCTCGGCGCTTGTAAATCCCATAAGAATATAGAACTAGGAGAATTTGTGGCAACACTCCTTTTTGAGTTGGATCAAAAGAGTGCTGCACCTTATGTTCTTCTGTCAAACATTTACGCAGAAGTGGGCAGGTGGGATGACCGGCAAAAGGTAAGGAAATTGATGAAAGATAGAGGAATTATGAAGATACCTGGATGTAGTTGGATTGAAATCCATAAAGTAGTACATGCTTTTTATGTGGGGGACAGATCACACCCACAAGCACAGGATATCTATGCAACGTTGGAGAAATTGTCTTGGGAGATGAAGGCAGCAGGGTACATTCCAGATACAAAACCTGTATTGAATGATGTTGAGGAGGAGGAGAAAGGATTACTCCTCTGCCACCATAGTGAGAAGTTGGCAATTGCATTTGGGTTGTTAAACACACTCTCTGGAACAACTATTCGAGTTGTCAAAAACCTTCGAGTATGTGGTGATTGCCACACTGCAACCAAGTTTATCTCCGAGGTAACTGTAAGAGAAATTGTTGTAAGAGATGCAAACCGTTTTCATCACTTTAAACATGGAAAATGTTCTTGTGAAGATTATTGGTGATGATAAGTGAAGCAAGATATAAACAAACGCTTGGACTATAACAGGGTGCATGGTGTCAGACTTGCAGTAGTAAGAAGGAAATAACATTCTCCGAGTCTGCAAAAGTTTTGTTTACGACTGTTTGGAGAGCTTGACTATGATTTCGACTTGACGAAATCATGTTGTAAAGTACGCATCACTGTCCAGATATACTGATGGGGTATTTGTTAAAAGCCCTGATTTATAACACCGTGAGGGACTAGTGACATTGAACTGTCTTTCAGGAAGCCTGTACAGCTTTGAATTGAAAAGATGGAGGCAGCAGAAGTATGGGAAATTTTAAAGGAGAGGAGTGCTTGAAGGAAATGGAAAACTGCTCACCCAGTAAGAAATGTGAGAGGGGCTTACGTTGAAATAAATAGTTGGATACTTTGTGGAGAACATCTCTTGATTGTTTTGTACTTTTACCTTCAGCATTTTGTAGAGTTTTTTAGCTGGGATGTCTGCTATCATCTTGTGCCTGTGTCAGATTTTCCATTTGACCCTATATTCTTTGTAACATATTATATACAAATCGATATTTGTTTATGTGGTTTTTGTGTCATTTATGGTTGTAGAATATCCAAGACATTTTGCATCGAAGTAGACCATCTCCTGATCAGGTTAACTGTGAATGACTGTTGTTCAAATCTGGTTACCGGAATATATTTGTGGAGAGGACTGACGAGTCACAAGATAGGCCCTGGGATTTCAAAGATACCCTTTTATAGTTTATATAAATCTGATTTAGCAGCTACGCACAGGATACCCTATAATTAATAAAAATAATTATGCTTGTAAATTACAATTGACTACTTCAAATTATGGCTAGGAATCTTATTTGACTTGAGTTGCAGTGCAGCTCTCTAGAATTGTCACTGGAAGAGGATAAATGTTCATCTACTCGAGTTTTGCATAATCACAAGAACATTCTGCCTTGCTCTTGAGGAAGCATGCAATATGCCCTCAGCAATGAGCTTCCAATGTACTGGAGGCCGAGAGTCCATCTCAATTTGAAAACGTTCACACCCAATATCAGGATGTGGCTGCAATGTAGATGTGAATACTGCTAGGGCAGCTCTTATGATCCAAATTGCAGTTTGAGACAATCTTTTGGGCAAACTACCAGAAACTAGCATTGTACTAGTACGTCACCTTGTCTAGTCATAACTCTTTGATCACAGCAGAGAATACCAACCTCCTACATGCGTTGCAAAGATAATGAAAAAAATAGTTTTGATTGCCATATAGGTTATGCAGATGCATCCTTTTAGTGACGTTTTCAAGGCCCAAAAATGCTTATGGCCCAAAACAATGCAAAATATAAAAATAAAAAGTTCAATTTTTGCATTTTTACGAGTTTCAGGTTATGACAACACCTCTTAACTTGTTGGGGGATTCTTGTCATCTGACTTTACATTCCAAGTGGACACACTTCATATTCTATTTTAAAACTTCATTTCCTACAAAAAGATATCTAGAAAGGAATAGTTATTTAAATGTAAAAATGAGAATATTGTAACATCACGTCTCTTCTCAAGGATATTTAGCTATTATAGCTTCACACCTCTTCTTAGCGATTGCTGTCGTTCTTGTATACTACTCTAAACTTCAATAAAGTTTCATTTACATTGTAGTATATGGCCATTTGTTGTGTCCATTTCTGTGACTTAGTTCATTCCTTTTATAACACATTAAATCACTCCAAGTTATTGTGTTGTCCATAGGATTCCCAATTAAAAAGAGGATCAATGGTATTAGGGATGTACATTCCATTATTATATATCCCATCGAATGAAGTGTTGCAGTAGCAATCAAGGTTCGAAAGGATGCTTTACACCATGTTGTCCTTATAGATCGAGGAGGATCCTCACTCCGAATCGATCATATGGTCTACACAAGTCATGAAATTGCTTGCATACAACAAAACTCGTCAAGAGCTTTCCGACACCTTTTGAACAGGTCAAAACGAGCGCCGTATGCAGAAGATACGACATGTTGGAATTTCTCTCCATTTGGCAAAAAATAAAAGTGTTGGTTGCACAAAATTGAGGTGGCATGATGTGAGTGTGACAAGTGGATGAATGTGGCGATGACGAGTGGCAATTTGCTCGTGCAAAAATTTTGTTTTAGCCTCCAGTCTTTGATGGTCGATGTGGGGCCCACATGATGTGTTGGTTGGGGGGGCCAATACCCAGTGGGGTCCACTCTTTTTTCAGGAGGGGGACCCTCTCGTCGTTCTTCACATTGCATTGTATGGGTTTTTCCTTATAAACCCTATGAAAAACCAATTCCTGCTACATGTGGAACTAATTTCCCATGATTCGCTAAAGACCATATTCTAGCCAACTCGGCGAGCTGGACCAAGCTCTACATAGCCACACAACTCGGTGAGTCCAAGTTCCAAGTCGCCGAGTTTCAATGCCAACTCATCAAACAACCAATCAAAACAACTCATTAACTAACTCGCGGGAGCCAATGGCCAAGCAAGCTTGGAGGATATCCCAACAAGACATAACCAAAGTGTGTTCATAGCCATGAACTCAATACAACCTCCAAGGCTTAGAAAAAACCCTCCTAACAGCCAAAGCCCGCGCAATGTGGGACATCACCCACCTTAAAAAACAACACTGCCAAAACTTAAGTTGCATGAGTTGAACCTCTAACCCATCGCTTCCAACTCAAGGGTCCAACCATTAGGCCAAAGCCTAATTTAAATCATGCGGTTGAGTTAGTTGATGATAAGGTCTATTTCGAGAGCCAAATCAAATAAAAACAAGCGATGGACATGGGATTCAAACCATTGTCGAAGTTGGCAAAAGGATATGCCTTGGCCACTAGCTCAGAGGACTTGTAAACATTATAAAAGGGGCAAATTGGCATTTGAAGTGTTAACTTGGTTAATTACATGACCTATTTGGAACAAGTAGAGCATTTTTTGAGAGTTTTCATTGCGGGAGAGCAATAAAAGATTTGATTAGAGCCTCCTAGAGACTGAATAATGACTATTTATGCATGCCAAAAAGCTATTTGAGGTAATTAATTGTTGTAAAAAGCATTTTTGTATTGTAATTGATCAATTTAGGAGCTTATTCGGACCCGAAGACGTAGCACGTTTTGGGTGAAGTTTGTTAACACTTGGTTTTCACTATCTTGTGTATTTTTCTCTCATTTGCTTGTTGTTTATCAGATTTTAATTCAATTTTTCAAGCCAATTTTAATTGTTTTAATAATTACGGGAAATTGAGAACAAGTTTTTAATTATCTGAAAATGATTAAACTGAATAAGTGAGTCACTTAACTACATTTTTTGGATCACTTATTAGAGTAGACTTCACCGAAGCAAAGATCTTAGGCACAACTCTTAACAAGAACAACAAAAACTTCTTCTAGTAATTATAATGAAAGTTTACAAACTCAAGCACAATGGTAAATTACACTCCAATGACAAGACTCTGCAAGAATTCTTCAAAGAATTCCAATTTTATGACCTATCCTAGCTTGTAGACTATGCAAAGCTTCTAGAGATTCATAGTTGGCTTAAAGCTTAGGAACTTCACACTCAGAAGCCTAGATTATACTTAATAAGAAGGTCGCTTTATGCCTCAATTTGGAATTTGATGCCTACATGCTTACAACACCCGTTTGGTTATGTATTTCATAGAATCTTTGGCGAGAGAACAAAGATGCCTTTGTAAAGAAATATACCTTGCACAATATAACTTAGAGCGCCTCAAGTCACTATTAATTTGTTCATGAAGTTTTCCTTTGTTGGACCCATGTCAATCAAATCATTTGGTTAGTCCTTGGCCATGAAGGATGGATCAAGAACATGAGCCTCCCCCTAGTTGTATTGATGTTGATAGGAGATCTTGTCAAACACATATCTCATCATTGGAGCAATGGGAGTCTTCCCACAAAAATGCAAGGCTTTGTAACGTTGATAGTGTTTGGAGGCCTCAAGGATGTATCATGACATCTACTAGCCTTCATCAGTTTGCACATGTCTTTGTAGCTTCAACGCACAAGAATAATATCATGCAACAAAGAATGAGACATAAAGGTTTTATGCGGATTTGGTAGGTGTGCATGACTAAGTGTAGCTTTGTGCGGGTAAGACTAATGTTGTTCGAAATAGGCAATCTTGTGCGGCATGGGTATGTTGTGTGGCTTCGTATTTTTGTGCGTCTTAGTTAAGCCTTCATGGTTTGATTACGTTTTCGCGGCTTCTGTAAGAAATAAATAAGGCATTGGTTGTTGTGTGGCATTGTGTAGTTCTTATTTCAGCTAAACATAAAATATTTTTGAGTGATGCAAGATTGCTTGTGAACTTGGATGCTCTTACATCATACACCTTAGGTAAGAAGAAACTTTTGCTCCTACTCAAACATGTACTTGAAGGTATTCAATGGAATGACCGAGTCTAGAAATATGTGCTTCATTTAGCTAAGATGCATTCTTGATTTCTCTACCTCTCCATTTCACCAAATATTTCTTATGCTCTTTTGTGTTCATTGTTTTCACTATATCATCATCAAGGATGTATTCAATTTCCTACTTTAGTAGTTGGTGTCTCCAATCTACTTTTGCGGGGTCTGCTCCTTCACTTGTATGCCCTTCAAAATATAGGCATAGATCCTCTACATGGAATATATGCAAGATGTCTATCCTTTTTGGTAGTTTTATCTCATACGTGTTCTTCAAAAAAATCTTTAGTACTCTACATGGTCTAGTATTCTTTTACTTGAGTTTACATACTTTCCGTATAGGAACCTCTCTTAATGCACGTCAAACTCCAAATGTCTCCTCTGTAAATAAGTGCACTCTTGTATTGTGCATTTCTCTTCTATAACTATTTATGCACTTGCTCTTGCACTTCATGTATTGCACAAAGTTTTCAGCTTCGCACTCCTTCCTTCTTCTTGCGGAAACTCTTGCATCCAAAAGCTCCTCAAGGACTTGTCCCATATACAATCTAGAAAGGTGACTTCCCAATGTTCCTATTCATAGAGTTGTTATATGTAAACTCCGCTTGTGCAAGAACTAAATCCCATGTTCTTGCCTTTACTCCTACCAAATATCTCAGGAAGTTTCCAAGGCTTTTATTGACAACCTCTTATGGCCATCCATTTGTAGGAGATACACAAAACTAATTTGCAACATTGTGTTCATCTTCTTCCATAACTTGCATCAAAAGTGGCCCAAAAACTTAGTATCTTATTGGATATAATGGTGTGTGGAAATATGTGGAAGTCCATGCAATCACTTAACTTTCCTAAAAAATAAGTTAGCAATATGTGTAGCATCATTAGTTTTCTTACAAGCAATAAATGACATATTTTGAGGTTCTATCCACAATAACAAAGATATAATCATGGCCCTTTTGCATTAAGGGCAATTCCAAAATAGAGTCCATACTCATATGCTCCCAAAGTTTCTTAGGTGCTGGAAGTGGTTGATATAACCTCATGTTGTATCTCTTCCCCTTTTCCAATTAACATACTTTGCATTTTTGCACATGTATGTGCACGTCTGTAGCCATCTGTTGCCAAAAATATCTCTCACTTAACTTTGCCAATGTCTTATTTATCCTAAAGTGACCTAATAATCCTCTGCTATTGTAGATTAAATTCTCTCATTGACACCCAATTGTTTGCCTTTGAAACAAAAACTTCCCGTAGGAAGTAGTCCAACCATAGTGTGTGGTTGACGCTCATCTATGCATACTCTCCATGCTTCTCCAAAATATTCATTTTCTGCATAGAGATCCTTCATCATCAAACCCTACTACTCTCAAATAATAACACAAATCATTTGCTTAGTGTATCTGTAACATTTTTTGATTTCCCCCTTATGTGCTGCAATACAAATGAGTAACTCTGCAAGAATTTGACCCATTTCATGTGGACTTTCGATATAAATTCCCCTAGTTATTCAAGAATTGTAGTGCTTGGTGATGTGAATATAACACAAACTCTTTGGGTAAAATATAATGCTTCCATTTCTTCAGAGCTTGCACGATGACATAGAAATCCTCATCATAATATGAATATCTTATCCTTGCACCATTTAGTTTCTCATTTAAATGTGAGATTGGTCTTCCTTCCCAACTTGTCACTGCCCCAATGGCTACTCCACTTCCACCATAATTAATATGAAAATATCTTACTAAATTTGGGCAAGGCCAACACTAACTACTCCGCACCCTAATTCTTCAGCTTCTGAAAGCCATATTTTATGTTTATGTTCCACACAAACTCCTTATCTCCTTGCATCACCTATGTATGCAGTGTACAAATATCACTAAATCCTCTAATGAACATTTTTTAAAAAAATTCCAACCACAGATGCTTTGGATTTTCATGAAATTATTCGTTGATAACCAATCCACTATAGCTCACAACTTTTCAGGATCCATCTTCAACTCTTGTTTAGATATTACAAACCCTAAGTACAACAACTCTTTGTGTATGAAACTACATTAATGTAGATTTATCAACAACTTCTCCTCGAGCGTGAGTGCTTTAATGCTTTCTGCAAATATATCAAGTGTTATTCCATTGTCTTACTAAAACGCAGAATGTCATCTACATAAACAATGAAAAACTTACCTAAGAAAGGTTCAATGTTAATCAGCTGCAAGAATGTGCTTGGTGTGTTGGTTACGCCAAATGACAAGATCATACGATCCATCATGTATTTTGAAATCAATCTTCCACTCTTATCTTTCTCTGATTTTGATCTAGTGGTATCCACTTTTCATATCAATCTTTATGAAGTATCTCACTCCACTCAAATAGTCTATTAAATCATCTATGTACTGTAATGGAAATCTATAATTAATAATAATCTAGTTGATAGTTCTATAATTAGTGTTCATTCTCCATTCTCCTCCTTTCTTCATTGCCAATAGTGTAGGTAGCTACTAGCATACACAGGCTCAAAAAATCTCTAATCAACCCATTTTGAAGAAACTCTTGCATTTGTTTCCTCATCTCCTCATTCTCCAAAGGTGTTAATCTATATGTGGCCTTGATTGGAAAACTAGACCATGGTATTAAGTCCATATGATGAATGATATTGCACGTAGGTGGTAGATTATCTAGAATATCCTTTAATGTGATAGTCATGAACTCAACTATCATCTCCTTCAACTTTCACAAGATTTCCGACATTTGCATCACTTTACCTTCCCCCGTTTTTTGCACGATCCTTGTATGAATGTACAAAACATTCATTATCCCCCTTCATAGTCATTAGGAACTCTTTTCTTGAAATTAACAATATATGCAGACTCCTTTCCACATAAACACTTGTCTCTTTTAAAGGATTCAAAGTGTACTTCCTTGTGTTCATCATCAATGTGTAAGTATTTGCATGGCCATCATGAATTGTTTGTTTGTCTTACTGGAAAGGTATTCCTAACAATACATGGCATATGTCCATGGGCATCATAGTTGGATTTTGCAAGGTGTTTAGATGTTTTAAGTTATTTTAGGTGTCAAAATGCATCCTCTTTTAAAACATGTCCATCACGTTTGACACGTAAAAAATAATTTAATGGTCAAAATGGCTTGTATGTTCAAAATTTAACCATTATGTATGTATGTATGTGTATTTATATATACATGTATGTTTATGCACATATATGTATGCATATACATACTATTTACTTTTGAAATTAATTACAATTAGATTTAAAATTATTAAATTAAATATAACACATGAATGAAATGTGATTACAATATAAACATATTTTTATTAATATATAATAGAAACATATCAATATCTTATTGATAAAATATAAATATATTTTGTTTTGATCTTTAATTGATAAAATAGAAACATCTTAATATCATATTGATAAATGATTTAACCTAAATAGTTAATATCTTAGGAGTTAGTAATAGATCGTAGATTATCCCATCAATTAGTTTCCAAGGCTAATTGCATCAATATCAAGAATAATCATATGAACAAAGCTAAACAATGATACAAAGCACTAGAAATGAGGAAGAGAAGAAGACTTAGTTGACATCTTGATTCCTATGTTGATCTAGTTTGTATGATGACTAAAAATGGCTGGAAATGATCTAACAGAGCCTCGATATTGAAATTGTGACCTGAGCAGCTATCTGGACCAAGGCGTATAATACGGCCCAAAGCATACCCCCACTATGGATCTTTTTGTATGCTTTGGTCCTCCTATACTTTCATCCTCTGCAAATTTTTGTTCATGTTCGCTGCTTCCTATTCCAATCATGTTTGGAATCTGAATCTCTTATAATATGTGATGCTTGTTGTGCAACTAATTCAACCTTCAAAACCTTAGATGGTGAGAGAGAGCCCTACAAAAAAAATTAGGTGGGTTGTGGGCACCCTTGTGCACTGTCGACGTCGCCAATACTCCGAAGAGGGCTCAAACCGCATGGCATTATCACTTAGCATGTGATATCTAGAATGTATGCAACCAAATTGATAATCATGACCTTGTAACAATGTGATTGTACTTGATAATTTCCCTAGCTTGATTTGACCTTGATAGTGTGCCTTTGTATTTGCAAACCTGAGTATATGATTGCCCTAGAATGAGTATGTAAAGTATATGGAGCTCAAGGGAGTATTGGAATATCTTTGCTTGTGATTGTTCTTAGTGTTTGCTCATTGGAATGCTAGGTGTCGAGTAGAATGAATGTCTTCCCTCCTCAATGGGAGATTAATAACTTGCTTATATATATGTTTTGGATTTGGAAGCCTTGAATAAGGTCGACTAGGAATGTGCCAAAGGGATTCAAATTATAAATAGTGTCGTTGGAGGAATAGGGACCAATGCGGCGAGGGCGGACACACAAACCACACACACGCATGAATGTGCTCACATGCACACACAAACCACACACACGCACAAACACACGCACACATGCACACACAAACTTGCACACACTATATATAATCGTAAAAGGATGAAAAGTCACACATGGACTCCCACACACAAGCGTACACATACACACACACTCACACACTCACATGCATGCACGCTCTTACACACACACACATGTGCACGCACACACGCATGTGCACACACACATCATATAACAATCAAAGGATGAAAATTCACACCTGGAGTCCTATACTAGTTCAACTTCCATAACAATTCTTTCTGCCTTCACAACATTGTGACACACACACACCCACCCATAATGGTTCAACTTCCATAACACACACACATGCACACATGCGTGTGTGCACATGCACAATGCACACATGTGTGTGTGCGCGCGTGTGTGTGTGGGTGTGTGCGAGCGACAATTTTGTGAAGGTAGAAAGACTTATTATGGAAGTTGAACTAGTATGGGACATCATGTGTGAGTATTCATCCTTTGATTATTATATGGTTGGACTGAAAGATTAGTGGTATGTAGAGAGATGCTTTGACATAATGAAAACCTTCGGAGTGTCACATGGTGAGGCTTGGTGTAGCATGTAGTTACACTAATTGACGTCACCAAGATGGAGGTAGAAAGTTATCAACACATCATAGTGCCACACAACGTGAGTTGTCCTTAGTTGTTAGGCATGGAGGCGTATTAGACCCTACTGAAGCCAATGATGTGTATCCTAGAAGGTTGTGTATGTTCGAGTTGTGGGCGTGTGTGTGTGTGTGTGTGTGCGTGTGTGCATGTGTGTGTGTGTGGGTGTGAGTTTTTGTGTGTGTGTACATGTGTGCATGTGTATGGGTGTGTGTGTGTGTGTGCGCGCGCGCGTATGTGTGTGTGTGTGTGTGCGTGTGTGTGGCTGTGTGTTTGTGTGTGTGTGCATGCTTGTGCGCATGTGTGTGTGCGTACTTGTGTGCTTGCGTGTATGTGTGTGTGTGCGTGTGTGTGTGTGCACGTGTGTGTGTGTGTGTGCATGCGTGTGTGCATACATGTGTGTGTGTGTGCTTCTACGTGGGTGCGTGTGTGGGTGTGTGTGTGTGTGTGTGTGTGCACGTGCGTCTATGTGTGTGGGCACATGTCTGTGTGTGTGTGTGCATGTGTGCATTGTGTCTATGTGTGCGTGTGTATGTGTATGTTCGCGCGTGTGTGTGCGTGTGTGTGCATGTGTGTGTACACGTGTCTAAGTCTGTGTGCACGCATGATTGTGTGTGTGTTCTTGTGTGTGCGCGTGCACATACCACTATGCTAGAGCATCTCTTTACATACCACTAATCTTTTAGTCCAACCATATAATAGTCAAAGGATGAAAAGTTACACATGGAGTCCCATATTGGTTCAACTTCCATAACAATTTTTTTTGCCTTCACAAAATATCACACACACACACACACACACACACACACACACACACACACACACACACAGCACACCCCGCACCCACCCCCACCCATAATGGTTTAACTTCCATAACACACACGTGCGTGTGCACGCGCACACACTCACGTACATGCACATGCACACGCATGCGTGTGCACCCACACACACACACACACACACTTGCACACATGTAGACACACAAACACACAGCCACGTGCACATGCACATACACACACACTCATGCCCACCCCCACATGCACATGCACACACACACATCCACACCCACCCACCACACGCATGTGTGTAAACACACACATGCGTGAGCGCACACCCACACCCACACCTACGCGCACGCGTGCACACACACATGCACACATGCGCATGTGCGCTCGCACACACACATGCACACACATGCATACGCGTATGCACCATATGATAATCACACGCATACACATGCACGCCATATGATAGTCAAAGGATGAAAAGTCACACATGGAGTCCCATATTGGCTCCACACATGCACATGCACACACACACACCATATAATAGTCAAAGGATGAAAAGTCACACATGGAGTCCCATACTGGTTCAACTCCCATAAGAATTCTTTCTACCTACACACACACACACACCCATAATGGTTCAAATTTCATAACACACGCACAGGCGCATGCACACACACACACATTGTGCGCACGTGCATGTGTGTGTGCGGGTGTTATGGAAGTTAAACCATTATGGGTTGGTGTGCGTGCATGCGTGCATGTCTGTGTGTCACAATGTTGTGAAGGCAGAAAGAATTGTTATGGAAGTTGAACCAGTATGGGACTCCATATGTGACTTTTCATCTTGTCTATTATATGGTTGGAATGAAAGATTAGTGGTATGTAGAGAGATGCTATAGCATAACGAAAACCTTAGGAGTGTCACATGGCGTGGGTTAGCATGTTGTTACATGGTTGTGCTAGTATTACAGCCACTAGGTTATTTTAGGAGTTTGTTTATTTTGTGAATACTCTATTTTCTTGATTATAAATACAAGCCCTATTGTAATATATTAATCACCATTGATGAATTAATCTTATAATATTAACAACTCATTATTATTATTACGTCGGAGACGTTACCAATTGAGACGAACCTTGCCCTCTCTGACACTTTTTTTTACGTATACGATGAAGAGGAATATAAGTTGAAATCTGATAACTAAAACGTTCTAGGCAACCACGGGCAACTGAAATGTGGAAAAGTTACGTGGTGCCACATTTAAACAGTGACATGGCCCATTTTCCTCATAAATTATTTGTTGGCTTTTGCTTGCCTTCTTTGGAGTTTTATCAGACGTTTGTTGTAAGTATGTGTTATT
Organism: Taxus chinensis; assembly: GCA_019776745.2. Lineage (NCBI taxonomy): Eukaryota > Viridiplantae > Streptophyta > Pinopsida > Cupressales > Taxaceae > Taxus > Taxus chinensis. The sequence goes on from CM034153.1 coordinate 17,358,279, forward strand.
AATTGGTCTTTGCTACAATTCTTGTATTTTTGCATGCTTTCTTCATGTTTTCTTGCTTCCGATATTCAATTGGCTTCTCTGGTTTTCAAGAAATGGCGCATTAGGGACATTTTAGAAGTTTAATAAAAGTCCATGGGTTCCTCTTCATTTTCTAAAGAAGTAGTGTATTCGCTTCTAATGTTTATTGGGTGTAGTTTGTTTTGTTTTTTGAACAACCCTGCACATTATTAGACTTTTATAATGAAATTTATGTGTATTTGTTTTTGACTTTCATTGGTTTCCACTTTGTTGCACAAGTCATAAGAACCTACTCACAAGATAACCCCACTAGCGTGATAAATTCATGTGGTTCCTTCTACCCTTTTATGAAATATCAACATTTTTGTCGAATTAACTGGCTCTTATTATAATTTACAGGCACAAATTTTTGTAGATTTCCATGTAAACAATATGAATAATTTATCTCCATTGAACTTTGTTGTATCCTTTTTGTTGTATTTTTCAGTGATTAATTTTTGTAGATTTTCTGATTATCATAGTAAAACATGCATCTGTAGCTGAAAAGTGAACCACCTGGGCATACCGTCCTTGGTTGATGGAAATGGCAATGGCAGCACATAGACCACTCATTGTGTAGGTGTGGCTTAAATCATTATCATATGTTTGACCCCCACATCTGGATGTGTTGCCATCATTGTAATAACTTGTTGCCATCATCGTCTTCAAGTTCAACCCTGTATGTGTTTCCATTATTACTTTAAATTTCACCTATGCCTCTTGGTGCCCCATGGTAACACACTACTACAACCTTATGATGTTCCCATCCCAACGGATTTGTGTAAATTAGGCAAGCCTTGCTTAAGTATAACCTCTGCCATATCAAGTTAGGTACCCCATCGACCATGGATGTGCTTAACACTTCATTTCATTTGTTGTCTAGTGTGTTTAGGAATGACATTGCTGAAAATGTTATGAAACCAATGCTGAAGTTTCTAAATAGGACCAAATCCTCTTTCTTCATCGATGTCTATCCTTATTTTGCCTGGTCTTCTAACCCCAATGACATTGTCCTAGAATATGAAAATTTTGGGGACTAGGAAACGAATTACACCGATCCAAATGACCTTGTGTATACTGACTTGTTAGATCAGTGACTTGATGCACTTATAGCTTCAATTAGCAAGTTGGGCTACGAAGATACAAGGCTCACTATAGTTGAAACCGGATGGCCCAATGTCGGTGACCATAACCAGTTGGGTGCTAACATCTTTAATGCAACTCATTATAACCAGAGGCTTGTGAGAAGAATCCTTGCAGATCCTCCCCTTGGAACCCCTAGAAGGCCAAACCAATACATTCCAGTGTTCATTTTTTTAGTTTTTAATGAGAATCAGAAGGTTGGCCCAAGGACAGAGAAGCATTGGGGTTCGTTATATCCCAATGGTTCAAGTGTTTATGATATTGATCTCACAAGGAAACTCCAGGATTCACAATATAGGGCCCTTTCTCCTCCACCTCCACCTTATAAGGGTAAATTGTGGTGTGTGGCAGATCTTAAGCAAATATTTCAGCTTTGCCATGTACCATTGGTTTTTATTGTGCTCAGGGTAACAACATCTGCCTTTCCATCCAGTCAGGGATGCCTTGTTATCAGCCTAATTCCATTGTTAGACATGCTTCCTATGCATTCAATAGCTACTGGCAACAATTCAAGAACACGGGGGCCAATTGTTACTTCGATGGAGCTGCAACATTAATGGTCACAAAGGACCCCAGTAAGTAAAAGTCTTCTACTCTGTTTCTGTTTGTGTTTCATGTTTTCTTTCATTCCTTGCTCAATTGAAATATTTTCACCATTTTATCTTATTCTCATTCACATGACATATGTTATTCATTATTGCATAAATTAGGTTTACCTTTTAGGCTTCATGTGGCCATGTTTCTTCATTGTTTAGGTTTTTTTTTTATTACAGTCTTGAATGGGCTTCCCCATTTAGGATTCAAGCATTTGTTTAAGGCAAGAATCTTCTTAGTTTTTAGGGCATAATATGTCGATGTTTGCTATGGATCGTTGCACTTTATAAGAAGTGAATGCTTGTTTTCGGTCATTTCTTTCCTGACAAAGTCAACTACAGGATGGCAGGTTTTGGTAGTGTTAGTCACTATGTGAAGAAGTTTTACTAGGAACTTGCTTAGGAGCAGGCATTGACAACATCATTTTTAGAACTCTGGCAACTTCATGCATGGTGGATCAATCAGAGGGATGTTTCTTGGTGCAAAGCAAGGCCAACTGGAAGATTTTTCTTACAATCTCAAGATTCATGTAGGTTGCTACAAATTCTATATCAACAGTTACCATGAATGCATTGTCTGCTTTCGATAGAATCTGTGTTCACATGGCAATGTCAAAGACAACTCCATCCACATTTGATGACATAGAGCTTCTACATGATCATGATATGTACAAAATTATAAGTCATAGGTGTTGAGTATGGTATATTGATATATGTTCTAAAAAGCTAGATATATGTTCATACATTTTAGAGTCATTTTAATATTTTTGGCTAATTTACTTTGTTTCTTTAAATAAATTATCCCTTTTGTATTTTATGTAGCATGAGGTCTACTTTTGAGATTTCTGAACAATGTTGCTGAAGAGCTTGTGAAATTATCACATTTTTTTCCAATTGTAGATTCCATAATGATCATTAAAATTGTGACAAATGTCACAAGATACATACTTTTGTGAGTTTTTGACAATAATTTCAATTGTAGACTGAATTAATCATGAATTAAATCTGGGTTGTTCATAGAAAAAAATGTATGTGGAATCCACAAAATTGATGATCTTACATATTCAGGGTCAGTGTATCCACTAATGGTACCTTTATGACATAGGCAGTGGTGTGGATTTTGGATAAGCATTAATGCACTTCGTAAGTGCCAAAGTTTGGACAAGTGAGCTTCAAATAAATACGTACCGCACAGGACAAAAATGTCTGCTCTACGGATTCGATTTACGTCACTTGTGAAAAATGTGTGGGTTGACAGGCATAGTTTAAGTTACTGTTTAACCCCTTATTTCGTAGTGTAAAAGTGAGCAATCTTCGTAGTGTAAAAGTGGTATCACAGGCATAGTTTAGATTGGGATCTCTTCTAGTGTTTCAAAATAGGAAGGATGACACTGATGAGGAGTCCATTTGTCTTGATAGAGATGATGATTTTACTATACCCTGGGAGATGTACCGCATACTTTGTGTTTAGCAGGTGTAATGCATAACAACAACACGTTCTCATGTGGAGGTCACAGCGAGAGGTTATTTCATGCATCATCACAAGATTTCGATGCCTGATGCTTCCAACTATTGTCCGTCTTACTTCTGAAATTCACTGCAATGTTTTTTTAACTAACAGGTTGAGATGGGAGGAGAATGCATTTTGGCGGATTCCCCCTTTGTTCTGTCTTGCTGAATTTTTAGTCTTATTTTTGTTGGACATAGACCCTAGCACTGATTAACAGAAAATATAGTATTATTCTAGCCTTCATTTGTGCATACTTCCGACGCCAGTAAGGAAGCCCTTGAGTCCTTCCGTGAGTAACATCATTGCTTCAGATTTTTTGTAAAGTGCAAATGCAATACCATGATTTCTTATTTCTTTCTTTGTTTCAGCAGCACATCCTCAATGAAACTGTCCAGTGGAACATGGTGAAGGTAGTTGACTTTTAGCCAGAGATGAACATAAGCTGGATCTTCTTCTCCACTCAGTCCCACCCAAGTATTAACTAGAGTCTAATCCATATCGCAAATTTCTTGCAAAATGTGTTTGTTATTTTTGTATATTTCTAGATTTTCTCCTACAGTAAGCCAAATCATTCTCTGGCATGCAATTCTTAGAATTTGTTTCAAATTTAAAGCGCAATAGGATACTTTTGATGTAAGGGCGAGAGGATTGAAGTGGATCTCCAGCATTTAGCTCAGGATTTTCCCACACACGATTGGCCCATCGTATGGAATTGAAGGAGAAGTTTTTCTAGTCAAGCGAAACTCGGAGAATTCCAACTTTAGCTTAAGTTAGCCGTAATGCACACTCTAGTCCTTAAATGCTCAGTAATATCAGAGGAAGGGTATCGATACAGAAAGGGAAGCCAGTTTAACAAGTTGTTCCCAATCCTCTCTTAGTCATATTCATTACCATACCTAATTATCACTGTTCCGGAGGTAGTCGTGTGTCGTACGTACCTCAATGTCAATACGCAGGTTATACTCTAGTTTCTAGGAGGATGATGATGTTTGCGAAATCATATGTTATAGATCGTTTAATTTTAAGTAAATGGAATACATAATTATGGTTTTATCTAGCCCCCTGAGTTCTTGCCCTGCGTTGGTCGCTCTCAAATAGTTAGAGTTTAATGAAATAACAGTCGTTTTGAAATGTTACGCGGAATGATTAGCTGGAATATTACCGCTAATGAAATTAAATGCCTCAAACAAGAGTACATCTCTATACACTGCGAACCCAATCTTATCCTAGCTTTCGTTGGTACCAAGTCCATCGAACCCCTCATCCTTTGACCTCTATTTCATATCATCATATATACCTTTCTAATACTTCAACTCTAAACTCCATTGTGGCAAGGATAATCCATTTTAGAGGGGGAAAATTCATCACACTCGACAACATCGTTATATTAAAAAGGAAGGGAAATAAACATGTCAACATATTTCATCCAGTGTGAAAATTTTCACTCAAAGTTCTTCATTTTGTGATATTAAATTTTTGGCATTGAGACACCCAACATAAGGATGTTCATAGATTGACTATTAATGTTTCATTAATAGATACACAATTTGATAGTAATTTGTTATGAAAAGGGGAAATCGTAGGTGACGTAGACAAGGTGCAATGATGTCCAATGAATCATGAGCACCCCTGATACACCTTACAATCAACATGGACGGGTTCTATGGCTAGACCACTTTCTTCAAAAAGTATATGCACTAGTAAAAATATCAAATGAACACTCGATCATGTGAACACCCGAGTGTTAATGACAGACTTTTATTCATCGAATCATAGAAATAAAACACGTGGCAGTTTCACTAGACACTTTCAGTCATTGACATAAGCATTTTGTGTACAACTCCGTCGAAAGGTACTACTGGCCAATACCATGGCTTCAGGGATTCTGAAGTTTATATAAAGCTTCAAATATTTTTCAATTATATTATATTTTGAAGTACAACTTGCAGGATCGCATTACCACTGCTTATAGCAAAGATATTATGCCACGATATTATTCATGGACCTTCTTGTATCCACCGTTACCTAGATATGTCTAATGGAAGAAGCAGATGATTCCATTGTTTTAATAGATAGATTCTTGAATAGTATATACCCTCTAATACTGTTGCACTCGCAAGGTTCACTAAACCAATGTTACTATTATTGATTTTTTAGAATTAGTTTTAAGTAAGCAGTCAGATAGCATAAGTTACCAAAGAGCATACGTGTTTTAGACATGAGATCACAATGCTTAGCTCTGGCAAGGTGGTGATATAAGGTGATTCATAGTGGAATAACATTGGTTACAAGGCTGCTTTTGTAATGTTATAGTACTGTGATAAAATCATACTAAAATTAAGTAAACATCCCAAACAGAGTGTTACGAGGAAGCCAAGAGACTCTTGGACTGTTGTTTTTCCCAAATCATGCTTACGCTTCCCCAACCCCTCTCTACCACACCATATTTTTTTTCCTTGGCATAGGTTGAATTTGCATACAAAAATCTTCTCTTTCTAGAAGTACTCCATGCTAAATGGTGACACCATTGCAAGTGCCAGTCTTGGTTGGCCTTCATTAGCTCCATAATTTGTCTTGCACATGATCAATATGTTGGCAAATGTATCAGCAACACACAGTGTCCCTCGCTATGTGACTTTGCATGATACATGACTTAGATCCCCAAGTGAATGTGTTGAGTTGTGGAGCTCAATTACTTCATTTTAGTATGCAATTAGAGCTTGCTGGAAAATACAGTAACCGGCATCGATCAGAGCAGACCGTCATCGGTCAGGTATGACCGGCATCGGTCAAGTAAGTAAGGAACCAACCACGGTTAGGAAGAACCGGCGTCAGTTACCTGTGCGATGAAGTTTTAATTAACTCTCAGGAATTATATCTATTTTTAGCATTAAAATAGATTTATTGATTGTAATTGCATGGCTAAGTGCCCTAAGTCTAAAAACGACTATATAAGCATAAAAGCTAGGATTTACATGTATGGATGTATCATAATTACAAGATAATTATGTGAGAGAGACTTCTTAGTGAAGAATAAAAAAGCTTGAAGGAAGAAAATACTGAACATCTGAGAAGTGTAGAAAATTGTAAATCTTCATTGTATATCCTGTCAAAGCTCTGGATAATAAATTGACTTGTTTCTTGGTGGATGTAGCCCACGCTGGATGAACCACGTTAAATCTAGTGTTGATTTATGTTTCTTGTTTTGTATAATTCTTCTAGTAGAATATTCACTTTTATTTACATGTATGCTTAAATCTAATATATTGTCTGTACAACCGGTGTGCTAACCCCAACAACTGGTATAGAGCTTTGTTTGAAGGTTTTGTGTGTTGACAGATTTATTTATAAAGGGTTTTATTGATTGAGTGAGAGCTACAACAATGACAGAAGATAATAAATACAAGGTAAAGAAGTTTGACGGCCGAAATTATCAATTATGGAAGATGCAGATTAAGGATTATCTGTATCAGATAGATTTGTACTTATCGTTGGATGAGAAGTCTAGACCTACGAAGATGACTGATGAAGAATGGAAGATTCTTGACAGAAAGGCTTTGGGATCTATAAGATTGAACCTGATAGCATCCGTGGCTTCCAATATTACAGAAGCGACTTCTACGGTAGACTTAATGAAATCTCTTGCTAATTTATATAAAAAAATTATTGCTTAAAATAAATTTTATTTGATGAAGAAACTTTTTAGTTCTAAGATGCATGAAGGTGAATCTGCCTATAGTCATTTGAATGATTTCCGATCTATTGTAAATCAGTTAAAATCGGTTTCAATACCGTTTGATGAACTAAAAGCACTTTTATTCTTATGTTCTTTCCCTGATAGTTAGGACAACTTGGTAATGATTGTTAGTAATACAATATCTGCTAATAATATTTTGAAGTTTGATGATGTGGTTAGTATAATCTTGAATGAAGAAATTCACAGGAAAAGTACAAAAGAAACATCATCTAGAAATGCTTTAAATGTAGAAAGCAGGGGCAGGCAAAAGGAGAGATCTAAGAGTAAGAGTAATTAGAAATCAAAGTCAAAGGATCGCATATCTAAATCCAGAAGTAAGAAAATTACTTGTTGGAAATGTGGAAAGAAAAGACATGCAAAAAAATATTCTTGGTCAAAAAATAAAGAGAACCAACAACCAGACAAAGGTAAAGAGGTGAATCTTGCTGTATCAGAGGTAATGCAAGATGCTCTTATTCTTTCTTTAGATAGTAAAATTGAATAATGAGTTTTAAATTCAGGAGCTTCTTTCCATGCAACCCCTAATAAGGGTTATTTCAAAAATTATGTCCAGGGTAATTTTGGGCATGTTTATTTGAGTGATGATGAACATTGCAGTATTACTGATAAAGGGGAAGTTCATCTAAAATTACAGAATGGAAATACATGGGTATTGAAAAATGTGAGACATATGTCAAGCCTCGGGAGGAATCTTATTTCTGCAGGGCAACTAGGTGAATCTGGTTGCATGGTTACTTTTTCAGGAGACTTTTGGAAAGTCACCAAGGGTGCTTTTGTTGTGGCAAGAGGTAAAAAGGTAGGAACGTTATATTTATCTACTTGTATTACTGATTCATTTCTGCATTATCTACTCAAGATTCAGATGCATATATGTGACATAATCGGTTGGGCCATATGAGTCAAAAAGGAATGCAAATCTTAAAGGCTAAGGGTAAGTTATCAGATTTGAAAGATATAGATCTTGATTTCTGTGAGCATTGTATCTTTGGAAAGTAAAAGAGAGTGAGATTTCTCAAAGTTGGGGCAACTAAGAAAAAAATAGAAATTGGAGCTGGTACACTCATATGTGTGGGGACTACAAGTAGTTTCTCATGGTAGGTCCTAGTATTATGTTACTTTCATTGATGACGCTACAAGAAATGTATGAGTTTATTGTATTAAAAGTAAATCTAATATTTTTGAAACTTTTAAAAGATGGAAAACCCTTGTTGAGAATGAATCAAATTTTAAGTTAAAGTGTCTTAGATCTGACAATGGTGGTAAATATTGTTGCAAGACTTTCAATGATTATTGTTTAGTGAATGAGATACGTAGAGAAAAAACGATTCCAAGAACACCACAGGAGAATGGTGTTGCAGAGAGAATGAACAGGACAATCGTGGAACATGCTAGAAGTATGAGGATACATTCTGAATTGCCCTTGCAGTTTTGGGCAGAAGCAGTTGATACAACGGTTTATTTGATTAACCATGACCTTTCAAGTTCACTAGATAGAGGAATACCAGAGGAAGCATGGACCGAAAAAGAGGTAGATCTTTATTTTCTTAAAGTTTTTGGTTCAGAAGTTTTTGTGCATGTTGATAAAAAAAATAGGAAAAAGTTGGATGCAAAATCCAAGAGGTGCAGTTTCATTGGTTATAGATCTGGTGATTTTGGCTTTCGTTTTTGGGATTTAGAGAATTCTAAAATTGTTAGGAGTCGTGATGTTGAATGGAATGAAAAGAGAATGTACATGGATCAAATTTTGGTACCCAAGGATGAGAAAATTGAGAATTTTATTGATGAAAATGAATTCTCGGGTTTTAAATAAACACCTTCAGAAATACACAGTAACTGTGGTCGGTTAGGCCATGACTGACATCGGTCAGATGAACCGCCGACGGTTACAGAGGATCAGAACCGACGTCGGTTAGCCGAACCAATGTCGGTTAGAGGTGACCGGCGTCGGTCACTGTCAGAAGTTGATACTAATGTCCAGGAGGTCCAGATTGAGCCTCCGGTACCCCAAACTCCTGTGAGAAGGTCACAAAGGGCAAGTAAATTTTTAGAAAGATTTTCACCTTCTCTATTTTATCTATTATTGACTGATAGTGGTGAACCAGAAAGCTTTGAAGAAGCAATGCAAGATAAAACTCACGTTCAGTGGGAACATGGCATAGATGAGGAAATGAACTCTTTGGAACAGAACCAGACTTGGGATTTGGTTAAATTGTCAGCATGAAAGAGAACATTGCAAAACAAGTAGGTTTACAGAATTAAGGAAGAAGAGGGTGGACAGAAAAGATACAAGGCAAGGCTTGTAGTAAAGGGATTTACACAAAAGGTAGGTATTGACTTTGGTGAAATATTTTCTCCTGTTGCTAAGATGACTTCTATTCGTACTGTATTGAGTTTAGTTGCAGTAGAAGATTTGCATTTAGAGCAACTAGATGTGAAGACGGCTTTCCTTCATAGTGATTTAGATAAAAAAAATTATATGAAACAGTCGCTTGGGTATGAAGTCAAGGGTAACAAGAAATTAGTGCGCAGGTTGAAAAAGAGCTGATATGGGTTCAAGCAAGCTCCAAAGTAATGGTACATGAGGTTTGATAGTTTTATGCATGAGCATGATTATTTGAGATGTGAATCTGACCATTGTGTTTATTTCAAGAAGCTTGAAAATAGGAGCTATATTATTTTGTTACTGTATGTGGATGATATGCTTATTGCAGGATCTAGTATGCAGGACATTGGGGAGCTTAAGAGAAAGCCAGCTCACACATTTGAAATAAAGGATTTGGAATCAACAAAAAGAATCATTGACATGCAAATACATAAAGATAGGAAAAACAAGAAATTGTATTTCTCTCAGGAGGATTATATCTACAAGGTGTTAGAAAGGTTCAACATGCAGAATGCAAAACCTGTTAGCAGACATATGGCTGGACACTTCAAATTGAGTAAAGATCAGTGTCCTTCATCACAAGAGGAGGTCAAATACATAACACGAGTGTCATATGCTTCAGCAGTTGGAAGTCTCATGTATGCTATGGTTTGTACAAGACCAGACATTGCACAGACAATGAGAGTTGTGAGTAGATATATGGCTAATCCAGGTAAAGAGCATTGGAAAGCGGTCCAATGGATACTCAGATATTTGAAAGGGACATCTAGCATGTAGTTATGCTATGGAGGTTCGGATATTTCATTACGTGGCTATGTTGATTCGGATATGACTGGAGATTTGGATGGTAGGAGAAACACTACTAGATATATTTTCACAGTAGGTGGAATGACAGTTAGCTGAATTTCAAGATTGCAGAAGGTTGTGACTTTGTCTACTACAAAGGTTAGCAATGAGATGATATGGATGAGTAGGTTCATGGAAGAGTTGGGAAATGAGCAAAGTAATTGTAAACTATTCAGTGACAATCAGAGTGCAATTCATTTGGCAAAGAACTCAACATTTCATTCGAGAACGAAACACATTCAGTTGAGGTATCACTTCATACGACAGGTATTGGAGGATGGACAGTTGAATCTGGAAAAGATTCATACGAGCAAGAACCCTGCGGATATGCTAACGAAGCCATTAGCAAAGAAGTTGGAGCTACACTCCACTTCTATTAGTCTTCGAGTTTGAGACTTGAAGAGGAAAAAACAAAGTCAATGAAGGATTCAAGAATGATGTTGTACATGTATGGTGCAGTAATTAAGCTCCAAGTGGGAGATTGTTGAGTTGTGAAGCTTAATTATTTCATTTTAGCATGCAATTGGAACTTACTAGAAAATACAGTAACCGGCATCGGTCAAGGCAGACCGTCATCGGTCAAGTATGACCAGCATTGGTCAAGTAAGGAACCGACGATGGTTAAGAAGAACCGGCATCAGTTACCTATGCGATGAAGTTTTAATTAACTCTCGAAAATTATATCTATTTTTAGCATTAAAATAGATTTATTGATTGTAATTACATGGCTAAGTGTCCTAAGTCTAAAAACGACTATATAAGCATAAAAGCTAGGGTTTAGAAGTATAGATGTATCATAATTACAAGATAATTATGTGAGAGAGACTTCTTGGTGAAGAATCAAAAAAACTTGAAGGAAGAAAGTACTGAACATCTGAGAAGTGTAGAAGATTGTAAATCTTCATTGTATATCTTGTCAAAGCTTTGGATAATAGATTGACTTGTTTCTTGGTGGACGTAGCCCACACTGGGGGGACCACGTTAAATCTGGTGTTGATTTATGTCTCTTGTTTTGTATAATTCTTCTGGTAAAATATCCGCTTTTATTTGCATGTATGCTTAGATCTAATATATTGTTTGTACAACCGGTGTGTTAACCCCAACAATAATCAGATAAAGGAACAATTGAAAAAATGTACAACCAAGTACAAGGAACATGCTGATCATAAAATACAAGAAAATGATTTTCATGTAGGTGACTTAGTGTCGGCACATTTGAGAGAGGAAAGGTTTTCGAAAAACACCTATTAACAAACTCAAAATGTAAGAAGATTGGACCTTGCGAGATTTTGAAACATTTTTTTAAAATTGCGTACTAGATAGAGTTTCTTGAAGAAATTAATATTTCATTCATTTCCTATGTTTCATACTATTTACTTTCCATGAAGCACAACTAGCTAATAGTAATGATGAGGCAGATTCTCAATTTCAGATTAAAAACAAGAAGTACCAGAACAAGAAAGGGAGGAAATAGATACAATCCTCGACTCAATAATCATCAAGAAAACTAGAGAAAAAGAGTATATTGAATACTTGATCAAATGAAAATAGGGAAGGGAAGAAGATGCAACTTGGATGAAGCTATCAATGATTGGTCGATATGGTCGATCATTGGAAGAATGAGTTCCAACTCTATAAGCAAGAGCTTGAATTTTCATCCCCACAGGGTCCCTAATGCAGGAGCAACCTAGTTAAGTGTGGTAATCTTGCATCGCCAAAACATTAGTAGCTAACCGTCTTCATGCTTTTTTTTTTTTAAAACATGATAACTCGAGGGATGCATAGCCATCTAAGAAGGTGGTTGTGGTTATTTCCATATTGGACACTTGATTGATGTGGCATTGAATGAGTTGGAGTCTATGATCCAAACACTGCCGTGATCACATTAAAGACAATCCATTAACAAACAGTTTAACAGGAACAATGAATGGGGGAACATGATGCCGAAGAGTAGGTAAAATTGAAGACGAGAAGCAAATACAGGACTCTGATTGTAATTTTGACACATTGCACCTTCATAATAAACCTGCAATTGACGATGATTTGGGGACAAATGGATATACTGTTGGAGTTGGTAGCACCCATAGCAGGCATTTTCCATATTGATAGATATGGCATATTCTTTGTTAGATGGCAGGGGAAGAGTGGAAGATTAGAGAAGTAGAAGAATAAAAAGAAGAGGGCAGCTTCTTGAGAAAAGAAAGCCCCTGGCCTTCCCTGCTCATGTTTAATCCAGCCAGTTGATTGTAATAGGCATATTTATGTTCTGAGAAGAATTATAACAGCAAATGCCTTGACATTTGTGATTTCATTTTGGGTAAAGAAATTTGTTGTGTTTAGGTGGTTTCTATTGTAATGGGTTTTTCTGTTTTAATTAGGATTACCAGTCCATCTGGAGAAATTTTGTGTTGTTTTGGAACTCTGTTATTTTTTAATACCCCTACTGTTTATCCTGTTTATTTCTTTCTGTGCTTTGTATGATGCTAATCCCTCCAACCATATAAGTGTATTTGGGAATCATTTGTCTTGTTGTTAACTCCTAATGCAATTTGGGCGTTAGTTTTTCATGGGCAGTGGTTTATGGCAGAGGCTAGGATAGTTCTTCAAGAGGAATAGGAACAGGGCTGCTGTAACCAGCTGCACCACACTTCAACATAGGCCCTGTTCTAGGGATGAACAGAATACATTTTAATTTGCTCAAAACAAATAAAGCGGCCTATGGGTTTAGCAAGATGCTCCAAAATCACCCATAGAGATAAAGTCCCAGAAATTCAAGCCAAACAGGGACTTTGAAAGAAGCAGTATCGAAAACTACAAAATCACTGGTCCAGTGTGAACAAAAAAAGCAAAGAGATCATAAGAAACCAACGGCCGTGACTCATTGAGGCTTTACAATGTGATGCAGGAGTATCTCTGGATCTTTAAGCTATCCTACACAGTTTAAGTTGAGCTTTCCAAATCCCTCCGGAGCTTCACTAGCTTTGTAGACTTGGAGTTCATTTTGGAGCTGCACAGAACTAGAAGAGCTTCGTAAGCTTATAAAAGCTTTGCAAGCCTGCAGAGCTTCACAAGAGTATAACAGTTCTGCAAGACTATAGAGCTCTGCAAGCCTAACTGAAGCTTAGCAAGTATAATATGAGCTTTGCATAACCTAGGGAGTTCCACAAGGCCTGGAAAGGCTCCAATTTGCTTTGCAAGCTATCAAGACCATGATGTTGAACAGCCCATTCAGTACAGTTTTGATCAATGGTCTATAGTACTCCAAAATCACTCATAGAGGTTCATGATATTCCCAGGATCATCACTCCACCTTCATTTGAAGCCGCACAGCTCTACAGTGGTGCAACACAATTTTTCTGGTTTGGACATGGCACCATCCAATCGTGCCAAATTGTATGTGATCTAGACCAAGGCTTTGTCACGGACCCGACACTTGTAAGCGACACTGCAAGGGTCGACTCATATTGCACAGTACCTCCAGGTACCAACCTCAATCCTACACTCCCACCCAAGGTGGCAAAGCTCATATAAAGCCAAGTGTTTGTGCCAAGAGGATTCTTGCAAGTGTGCATATTCTACATCATGAGCAGTTAGGGAAGTAACATCACAATCATTTCTTGGATGCTTTCCTTGAGATAAACGGCCTGTTGGAAACATTAAACCTGTACCCATAGAGCATGTCAGAACCTTCAAAAACGGTAGGAACCTAATGCCATGCAATTGGGTTCACTGGAGTCGATCAATTACTCTCAAATTATTCTTGTAACATGGGTTTTCTGGGTTCGAGTGGCAATCTGGACTTCTTGACATCAACGGTTTCTTGTAATGCATCTTGATAAATATCAGTCAAAGTCGAGATCATGTATGGTCCTAGGCTCGAGACAAAGGTTTCTCATCACCAAACGAGATTGATTGTGCTCGAAGAGTCTTCCAACAACATTGCAAGTTCCAATGAGATTAGAGTTGTAGCTCATTGTATGGGAAAAGTGTTAGACTTAGTGTTCATAGGAATGCATAGAGAACAAGGGTGAGTCGGCCAGGTGTGTAGGAAGCTTGCTTGTGAGCTTCATATGGCTGAAAGTGTAAGCAAGTTAATGAAATGTCTCCATATTTTCATGTTTAAATGATCAAAGTGTTGTGCATGATTCCCATGCCGACATAGAATTGTTGTGTATTTTGAGACAGCTGTGAATTGTAGTTTGTTCATTCGAGCCACAACCCGCCTCGTCATCACATAGGCTGGGATCCACGGGATTCCGAAGAATATTAAAGGAAATTCCCAAGCTTAGAGATAGAGGGAATACACCTGAAAAATACCCAACAAGGATGTACTGTTTTAACCAAGGACAAGCATTATTATATTCAGGAAATTGCGAATATATATCATAAGCAATACCAGGATTATCAGACATACCTCGCGGTAAACTTTGGGTACAAGTTTCCATGCTTGAACCAGCTCCAACAACATCTGTACATTCAAAAATGCGTTGTTCAACCATATTAAAAAATCCTAAGCGACTCAAAAGGTGGCGCCTACTCTATTGAAGGAAATAAATGCTGTTCGAAAGCAACAAAATGCCTAGAATGGCAGTAAAATCCCACATAGTGTTGGAACTGAGGTATGAAAAGGCCATGGATGGAATCACCAAACACTGCAGAAAAGACTATGATTTTCTCCTTCAAAAGTATTTATTTTGTAATTCAGTACATTCTTTTCTCACCAAACACAATTACCAGAACCCCTGGTTGGCTCCCTACAACTGCCCAGGGTGGTGGACTTTTCCAGTGATGTCATGCACTTGAACTCGTGACCTCCCTATGAAGAGGAAGATACACAAACTGACTAGGCCATATTTTTTGTTGGCACCCAACTGGCAGATCTGACATAGTCACCAGCTATGCCACAAGGTTCTCCGAATTTTATCGGAAAAATTTGAATTTTGCTGAACTTTATTCTCGTTGAAGATGAACTCGAACTTTATCCATTATTTTTACATGGGAAGTTTTGGACGTGATTTTGCATTATTTTACAAATGTATTTATATATACATATACCGACTGAAAGTAATGGATAGAAAGCTCTCTCCACTCTATCCCTCTGACATTTTTATGCATTTTTTTCAAAAAATAAAATTGATAGAAAAAAATTGTTCGAATTTAATTACGTTTTTTTCTTGAACTTTATCCCTTGGCGAACTTGAACCAAACTTTATCCTCGTCGACCATAAACATGAACTCAAACCTTGCGACTTACGTCACAAGATAATAGAAACAGGCCACACAGAATAACATAAGGGTGAACATCTATCAGGAGATGCCTTTCTCATTCTATATAAGCACTGGCTTGATTATAAGCCCTTCTCTTACATTTCTTGCTGGCTGAGCAGCTTTCCATTACCTTCAGGAGTTCCTCAACTTCGCATTTCCCATTGTTTTGCCTCCTCTAGCTTTTCAGTTCAAAGCCGTACATGCTTCCTAAAAAGCAGTTCAGAGTTATCAAAGTTTTATTGAATACGCCAATGGTTTATCTAAGCAGTCATGCATACCATATAATATCATTTCATCGAATCAAAGGCATAATCTAGCTCTTCAAACAATCAGAAATAACACATCAGAAACTGAAAACAAAGCCCACCCCCAGCTTAACACTGCAATTCTGACACCATGTACCGTGTTATATTGCAAGCCTCTGTTTATAGCTTGCTTAAATTAACATCACCAATAATCTCCACAAGAACATTGTCCATATCTGAAATGATGGAAACGTTTTGCATCTCTCACGACAATTTCTCTTGCAACAATCTTGGAGATAAACTTGGTTGCATTATGGCATTCACCACATACACGAAGGTTCTTGACAACTCTAATAGTTGTTCCGGGGGATGTGTTTAATAAGCCAAATGCAATTGCCAACTTCTCACTATGTAGGGAGAGCAATGATTCCTTCTCCTCCTCATCCACATCATTCAATACAGGTCTTGTATCTGAAACATACCCTGCGGTCTTCATCTCCAAAGACAATTCTGCCAACTTTTCATAGATCTCCTGTGTTTGTGGGTGTGATCTGTCTCCTGCACAAAAACCATAACCTTTTTATGGGCTTCAATCCAACTACATCCAGGTACCTTTTTAATTCCTCTATCTTTCATTAATATCCTTACATTTTCGAGGTCATCCCACCTGTAAGCGTCTGCATACATATTTGACAGAAGAACATAAGGTGCAGCATTTTTAGGATCCAACTCGAAAAGGAATGCTGCCACAAATTCTCCTAGCCCTATACTCTTATGTGACTTACAAGCACCAAGCAAACACATCCATACAACCGCATCTAATTTTACTGGCATTTTGATGATAAAGTTTAGGGCTTCCTGAAGATAGCCAGCACGGCCAAGAAGATCAACCATGCATGCATAATGATCAAGTGTAGGCCTAATAAAATAAGATTCACTCATGCAATTGAAGTATTTACAGCCATCAGTCACTAGACCTGCATGACTACATGTAAATAAAACACAAACAAAGCTTATATTGTTGGGGTTGGTTCGAGATTGCTTCATTAGTTCAAAGAGATCGAGGGCATCATTGCCATGGCCATGCATAGCATATCCTGCCACCATCGCAGTCCATGAGAACACATCTGGATGATGCATTTTGTCAAACAGTTTGCGTGCCTTCTGTACACTGCCACATTTTGCATACATGTCAATCAGGGCATTTGCAACTACATCTGATAAAAATCCACTTTCAATTATTTTCTGATGCATTTCCAAACCTTGATCCAAAGCTCCGTGTTTGGCACATGCTGGGAGGATGCTGGCAAAGGTTGCTGAGTTTGGCTTTACACCACTTGCGAATTGCATTTGCTTAAAAATCTCTAATGCCTTTTCAACAAGCCCATTTTGTGCATGCCCTGCAATTACCGCAGTCCACGAGACCACATTTGGATTCTGAATTTTGTTGAACACTTCATATGCCTTCTGTATATTTCCACATTTTGAATACATGTGTGTCAGGGCATTCATAACTGCAACATCAGACAAAAATCCACCATCAATTATTCTTTGATTTATCTCCATCCCCTGTTCCAAAGCTCCGAGTTTGGCACAAGCTGGGAGGATGCTTGTAAAGGTTGCTGAGTTTGGCTCAACACCTGAGAGCTGCATTTGCTTCAAAACCTCCAAGGCCTTTTCAACAAGCCCATCTTGTGCATAAGCAGCAATGATTACATTCCAAGAGACTGCATCTCGTCGAGGCATTTTGTCAAACACATTTTGTGCCTTCTGTATGCTTCTACATTTCGCATACATGTCTATCAGCGAGTTTGCAACTACAACATCCAGCATAAATCCGTTTTCCATTATTTTTTGGTGGATTTCCATTCCCTGTTCCAAAGCTCCAACTTTGGCACATAATGGGAGGATGCTGGCAAAGGTTGCTGAGTTTGGCTTTATACTCACCAATTGCATTTGCTTAAATATCTCCGAAGCTTTTTCAACCAAATTATTTTGAGCATATCCACAAATGATTGCAGTCCATGAAACCACATCAGGTTGAGGCATTGCTTTGAAAAGTCTTAACGCCTCGTCCATAACGCCATTCTGTGCACAACCTGCAATCATAGCATTCCATGAGACCACATTTGGTTGAGGCATTTCCTTGAAAAGCCTTAAAGCCTCGTCAACAAAACCTTTTTGTGCATATCCTGCAATCAATGTAGTCCATGAAACCACATTTGGTTGGCGCATTCTGTCAAACAATGCGCGGGCCTTCTGAATGCTTCCACATTTTGCATACATGTCTACCAGGGCATTTGAAACTACAACATTGGACCAAGTTCCGCTTCCAATTATTCTTTCATGGATCTCCATACCCTGTTCGAAAGATCCCACTTTCCCACAGACAGGGAGGATGTTCGAAAAGGTGAACCCGTCGGGTTGGACACCTGTTTGCAGCATTTGTTGAAACAGTGTCAATGCCTCTTGAAGAAACCCATGCCTTCTGTAAGCTGCAATAATCGTATTCCATGAGAAGACGTCTGGTTCAGTGATGTCATCAAAAACACAGCGAGCATCTACCAAACTTCCGCATTTGTCATACATGTGGATAACTTTATTTCGTAGATAGCTATCTGTGACATAATCAAATCCCATGTCAATAACGTGAGAGAGAATTTGTTTACCCTCTGAAAGGGCATTCTTATCAATGCAGGCATCCAATAGATGAAGGTATGTAGAAGAGTCCACAGGAGGGTTTTTTGTGGTAAACAGAATGTGTATGGCCTCCTTCACGCGACCTTCTCTACAGAGTGTTCTGAGACTAATGTGGTCTCCACGCATAAATTGTTGCATAATTTAACCACATCAGCAACTTTGTTTCAATTTTTTGAAGGTGGTATCCATTTTTTTCTCACCAGTCTTATAGCTGCAATTCCTTCTGATAAACTTCGCAAATTGCAGGCAAATTTCGCTGGCTCAAATTTTGGCTTCATATGTAAATACTAAACTCGAAAGAACGGTGATCCAACTGGAATTACAGATAAATGGTTTGGTATTTCAAATATGTAGTTCCTTTCATTCTCCATATTTCTTGGGCTCTTTGGTCGAAACAGACAGTCGCTGGGCTTTTCACGTATTCCTTTCAGTGCAGACATAGGTTTTGTTTTAGAAAAACATATGCAAGGAATGACATGTATACGATTTTGCACTAGTAGAAATAGTAAATTACCTTTTTTGAGAAGGTTTTTTTTAAGTGATGCCCTAGTCATGATTCTATTTATTATTTAAAGTGTATGTTTTTTTTTATTGGTAAGTGTACGTTTATAGATATAAACAAGGTAGTTACCGTGCTGATCATACAAAAATGGGTGGAAGAGAAACCATGTGGGATACTCGGGGATCTGATCTGTACAACGTCTATTTCGAGGTTCCGGCTTCCAACTTTTTGATCAACCAAGGTAACATCAAGTTTATCCCTAAGTCGGGAGGCCCTGAGAAAATCTCTAATTGACGACCTATCACTCTACTCAATATGTCCTACAAAATCATTGCTTAGGGTTTGTCCAACATGATTGCAAATCTTCTTCCTCTTGTTGTCCACAATGAACAAATAGGGTTCATCCAGCACAGGTACATTCTTGACAATATCATTGTTGTTTAGGAAGGAATGGAATGGGCTCGCCTTGTATTGAGTGGTCTTTCATTTTGGCTATGCTTCAAGCTCTTGAGTTTGGTCTGAGGTCTTTCCACACTGTGTAGATGCTTTTGATAATGTTGGACCCTACATCACCATTAATGGAGCTCAATCTTCTAGGTTTGGGTTATTCATATCCATCTGTCAAGGGTGCCCTTTGGCCCCTATGTTATATGTGCAGGGTTTAGCTACCTGCTAGCCCAAAGTGCTTTTTTGCTAATGACTTTTCTCACTCTCCTTGAAGAAGAACAATATGTGCACATCGCCTTGAACTGTCTGGACACTTTCTACTTGGCCTTTGGATCATCCATTCAATGGGACAAAACCCAATACTATCGGCAGTCACAATATGTATCATTTTGAATTCATAATAATGAATATTTGGGAATGTTTCTTGTTTATAATTCGCAAAAACAAATGGGTATTGCTTCGCATGTTTATTGGGTTTTTCATTTTGACCTTATGTAGTAATGGTTATTTACAAAGGGTTTCCATCTGCAATTTTCATGACAATGAATATTTGGGTGTTTTAAATATGGTTTTATGAGTTTATATTAATGGGTATGTATAAAGGTATCAAGTTCACACTTTTGAAAGGAATAACAATATTTATTTTTCATAGTTTTGTAGTTAATATGTAGAGAAAAAAGTTTTTCTTTGGAGTTAATGGCTATGCATATTCCACAATGGCAACACCATATCTCAAGAATATTGCCATATCCCACAATGGTTATTGTGTAGTCTTGATTTCTCCTCTTGAGCAACCTTATTGTAACCCCATTTGATACATAATCAAATGTGTAAATACACAAATATACTTGCATGCATGTAAACAGATATATTTATAAGTCATGTATGCATGTAGGCCAAAAATCTCTTTACATTTATTTATATATGGTTTTGCTATGTAGCTCTCGCTATTATAATTTCTTTTTATTTTCTACTAAAATATACTATACAATAAATGTACTCCTAAAGTCTCATTGAACTATTTTTTTCCATAGTTAATTTGTCTTTCTATCCATTAACATTATAGGTCATCTCTCCCCCATATTGTTTAGAAATAATCTGATGCAAATTGAGGTGTAATCTTTAATGTGTTATAACAATCAAATTCACAAATGAAAGAGTTTTCAACCCAAACAAATTTAATTACAACTCCAAACGAATACAAATTGGCAAACTCAATAAGAGAGATCTATGCCTGGAGATCTATCTCTTTATTCAAAACAAGTTGCTTTATAGCTATACAAGGAGAAAATGAAAAGAAATTCTAAAAATAGAATATGAGGGCTTCTAGATGTGAACCAAAAGGTCATCCTACATAGAGACCTTTTGTATCCACCTTGGGGATGGATTCAAAAAGACAAAAGTGGGAAAATCTAAAATCTATCCTATTATTACTTTTATTTTATTTGGATCCCCTTGTTGGGGTCATATCTCCTACCTCATTGACCCGTTTTGTGAACCACAAGAACTGTTAGAAAGAACACAGAACAAAATTGGCAAGGGAAGTTCCAATGACAATTACACTCTATTTTATCATTGCTATCATTGAAACTCTAGAAATGCTCTAGAGACCCTCAAAAAACAATTTACTAAAAGTTACTAAAAAAAGATTTTCAGGACTTTCCAAAATAACTTTTCGAAAATCCTATTTGAATCATAATCTTCTACAAATTATCAACTTGAACAATATGTAATATCAATTATTCCAAACCACAACACAGGTGAGTACCCTTTTCTTTTTTATTGCTCTAGATTATATGTGTTCGTAGACATTCCTCAATTGCCTTACATGTTCCATATGCCTACATGTATTAGAAATATCCATGTTATACCATGATCCCTCTCACGTGCTCTAGTCCAATGTATCAATTTACTTTTTTGTGTTATATATATTGGCCACTAAAAATTAATTACTATTCCCTACATCCACTCTAATGATTATTCCAAATTTAAAATTTTCAATTGATACTCAAGTTAAGTTAATAGATCATGCTCCTAAACAATCCAATATAAATCTATGTGCACTCTAAATTAAATCCTTTTTGAAACATCCGTATCTATCCCACTTTGCATGTCAATGGGGCATGCCCATCCACATTAGTCAAATTCTTTCAGTCTATCCTTAAAAGGGATTTATCCTTCATATCGTTTTACCATAAGACAATCCTTCATGAACCTCTTCCATGTCAATGACCCCCACACTCATATAAATACTTTCCAATTATTAATATGCTAATTATTTGTCTTAGTGATCATCTTTTAAAAATATGTGTTCTCCTCTATTGATTTCATATATCCAAATTCATGTGTTTGAAAAACTCATGATCCAAAGTATGTCTCCATGGCATAAATGCAGCTCTATAACTTCAAGGTTGGCCTCACTTTGCTTGAAGAGTAAACTTAGGCTCCTCACATTTAATCATCAGGTTTTGGATCGACAACACTTAGTTTTGAAGACAACTTCCATAATCATTGTGTCTACAATCATTAGTTAATGTCTCTACATCCTACATTTATATAGAGATAATTTATTAAGTTAAGCAATGCCTCCACGATAATGTAGCCTCCACAACTTATTTTGGCCTCTACA
The DNA here is from genome assembly GCA_019776745.2 of Taxus chinensis. Lineage (NCBI taxonomy): Eukaryota > Viridiplantae > Streptophyta > Pinopsida > Cupressales > Taxaceae > Taxus > Taxus chinensis. Next base: position 17,380,359 of record CM034153.1, read on the forward strand.
TCTTTATTATAGTATGAATAAAAGTGATTAACACTCATGGAACTATAGATTGTCATTCCCTTATCAATCTCTTTCCACCAGTAACATATGCCATAATACATGATTTTTTCCAACCCAAACCATGGTCACAAAGATTTTATAATCATAATTGAGTAGATCACTCAAAGTACAAATAATATTTATATAAACTAATTATAACATACGTTGAGATATTGTGTCCACCCAAATTTTACATGGTGTTATATTTTAAAATCTTGATGATGATGTTATGACCTCAAAACATCATAAAATTGCTTGGACCCTATTACAATCCATATGCACGCTCTTCTTTCTCAAATTTCTCCCCAACATAGGACCCGACTACTGAAATTGAGTATATTCCTCTTTCCACCACATAAACCTTGCACTTTCTTTGTGAACCTCCACCATTGTGGCAGTTTATGTAATTTCCATGGCAGTCTTGCTAACCAATGTGGCACTTTGGCCAACCACCATGGCGATCACATCATAAGATTGAAATACTCTCTAGCTGCCACAACGGTCATGCGATTATCACCCACGTTTATTGGTAGTTGTGTGACCTTTGCATGCACTTTTTTAATTGTATCCTGAGAACTCATTTTTGACTTGAGTTACATTTTTATCCTTCCCCCTTGTATTCCAATCAATCTAGTTCACTTTCTGATCGCTTCCCACCAACGTCACTTCACTCCCCTGCATTCAATTACAACTATTGATCAAATTTAGATCTCATACAAGGATTTTGTCAACTTCTCTTTGAGAATTGCATCCCTTTTGAAAAAGAGATGGTGTGCTCATTTTGGGAAGGTTGGAAAAAATGGAGTTTGAAGAGTTCATTTAAATAGATTGAGTTTTGGATATTTCTTTTGATTGAGAGTCGTTTCTATATTGTTTACATTTCTATAATAACCTGCATAAGTTGTATTGGTGAAGGTTAGAGGAGTGTCATCCGCCTTTGGTGTTTATATGTCATTTACATCTTTATTTCATCTCAGATTTGCATGTTGTCATAGGAGAAGAATCTGAAGGATACCAAGCCCGTTCCTATGATCACTTTAGAACCAACCACTATGTTACTTCAATTTGTTTCTTGCTTTTGAACTGATTGCTTTCCTTCCATCTTCCCTATTGCACTTCCTTTTTCACTATTGCACTTCCTTTAGGTTAGATCTATAACACTACAAAGAGGTAGTAGAATAAGGGTGACACTCAAATAACTCTATGTTGATGTGGGCCATCTATATAGAGAGGGGGTTTCCCCATCTATATATCGGCAGTTGAGTTCATGTCAAACTAGTATGGTGAGTTAATCGTTATGGTGAGGAAAAATTGTTTCCAGCCTTTTCTTTGTCATAAAAAAGGAAAGAATCTTTTTTACTTTCTATTATTAATTTAATTAGTGTAAATTTTCTAGAGCCAAAACTAGAGTTGCACACAAAAAACTTCGTTGATATTGTAGACACAAAATCATGCACTTTGGGTTTTTTTTATCCTAGTTTCATACTACTATTTAGAAGGTTCTTGAGTGAAGAAAGTACTAATTAACCCCTGTCTTCTGTCCATCTTGTTTTATTTTGTCATTCCCGATCTTTTACACCTACATTCCCAGTATGTTTTGGTCATTCGCCGTTATTTTAGCCTCAATTGGGGCACTCAGGCTAGTATTAGGGTGCCCACGGGCGCCTCGCTCCCTTTTGCGATTTCTCGCCAATTTTTGGGCTCTTTCTAGCCATTTTAGATCTTTATCGTTTTGGTAGTCGGGCATTTTGGGGTTAATTACGAAATTAGATCAAGAGAACCCTATAAATATAAAGTTATGAGACCATAATGTTAGGAAATAAGAGATAAAATATGCGGAATAATCCCTTACAGAATCGCAACAGTAGAAACTAATATGCAGAAAATATTACAGATTTCAAATAAAAGTGCAGAATAAATAACACAACACAGAGAGACAAGATTTAATGTGGTTCACCCAATTTGGGCTACGTCCACCAAGAATCACTAGCTCAGATTTTATTACAAGCCTCCACTCTCTCAATACAATACCCAGATCTATTTGGAGCTATGCTCAACAAACTCTACATAATTCACACCCAAATTCAAAGCACATCTGCAATACATTTGCTTGTCTATCTATCATATGCATAAGACCATATAAATAGACAATTGCTTAAGCAGTTTGATACAAACCCATGGGTATAAAAACCATGGGAAAAAAACCGTGGGTATCAAAACTATGGGTACCGAAAAAACCATGGGCCCAAAAACAGCCCATAACGGTTACCCATTACCCATGGGTTAATAAACCACCCATGAAAATTTGCTTCAAGGGATTCGCCCCCGAACCCCCTTGACCCACTCACCGGCGAGCGGGACCGCCATAAAAATACCTGAGTGTAACACATAGAAGGTGTACCACACTCTAACATGAAAACAAACTCCACAAAGATAACAATCTCCCACTTGGAGACTGATTTCCACTGAGCAAGCTTCTCAACCCTACACTGTCATCCGCGAAGGCCTACCAAAGCTAAACATAGCTTTAGTTTATCCCTTGTGACCACCTTGGTCATCATGTCTACAGGATTTTGACTGGTATGAATCTTCTCCAACTTCAACTTATCTTCTTCCAACGTTGTCCTGATGAAGTGATATCTCAACTGTATATGCTTCGTCCTGGAGTGGAAAGCAAAGTTCTTAGCTAGGTGTATAACACTTTGACTATCACTATGCAGCTTACCACTAACCCCTATACCTTGTTTCTGTGCAAACCCCTTTACCACTAACCGAGCCTTATATCTTTTATTTCCTCCTTCATCTTTAAATTTGTACACCCACTTGTTCTGCAATTCTCTTTTTCCTTCCGGTAGCTTCACCAAATCCCAAGTATGGTTCTCCATGAGAGACTTATGCTCCTCATCCATGGCTTGCTCCCACTTCTTACTGGCATCTACCTGCATTGCTTCATCAAAGCTCTCTGGCTCTCCACTATTAGTGAGTAATAAATAATAAAGAGAAGGAGAAAAACGTTCAGGTTCTTTTCTTACCCTAGAAGACCTCCTCACTGTAGGAGTTTGGGGTTCCTGTTGAGTAGGTTCTTGAACTGATTCATGGGTCACTATCCCATTCGGAAGATCCTCTACCACTGCATATTCTTTCTTGGATTGTTCCCTGTTTTCTTGCAACTGTTGCTTATACATGACTTTCTCATTAAAGACCACATCCCTAGACCGAATGATTTTCTTGTCCTTAATACTCCAACATTTAAATCCAAAGTCATCACCACCATAACCAATAAAAGTGCATTTTTCTAATTTAGCCTCTAGCTTGGTCCTATCATCCTTGTCAATATGAAAAAACACCTCACATCCAAAGACTCTAAGAAATGAGTAATCGACTTTCTTACCGTACCAAGCCTCCTCAGGTATGCCTCCATCCAAGGCACTCGAGGGTCCTCTATTTATCAAGTACACAGTTGTGCTCACCGCTTCTACCCAAAAATAAAGAGGCAGTCCTGCGTGTATCCTCATGCTCCTAGCACGTTCCATTATTGTTCTGTTCATCCTTTCTGACACCCCATTCTATTGCAGGGTTCCTAAAACCATCTTTTTCCTACGAATTCCGTTCTTAGAAAAATAATCATCAAATTCATTACTGCAATACTCCCCTCCATTATTTGATCTGAGACATTTTAACTTAAGACTTGTTTCATTCTCTACCAAGGCTTTCCATTTAACAAAAGTATCAAATACATCAGATTTGTTTTTAATACAATAAACTCAAACTTTCCTTGTTGCATCATCAATAAAAGTAACATAATAACTTGAGCCCCCAAGAGATGATACCTAAGCCGACCCCCACACATCAGAATGTACCAGCTCTAACTTACTCTCTTTCTTCGTAGGTCCAACCTTGAGAAACCTTACTCACTTCTATTTCCCATGTATGCAGTTCTCACATAAATCCAAACCTGTTTCTATATATCCAAACAAATTCTTCTGTATGATGTTCATGCCCTTATGGCTCATATGACCGAGCCTATAGTGCCATAATGTTGTATCTGCATCTGAAGCCACAAGCTTACAATCATTAGTGCTATCAGTGGTTAAATACAAGGTTCCAACCTTCTTACCTCTTGCCACCACAAGAGCACCCTTGGTAACCTTCCAAGAGTCAGCTGTAAATATCACAGTACAATCATCACTTCCCAATTTCCCCGCCGATATAAAATTTCTCCTTAATGTAGGCACATGTCTGATATCCTTCAATAGCCATGTATTCCCATTCTGCATCTTAACCTGAATAGAACCTTTTCCAACTATACTGCAAGGCTCATCATCACCAAGAAAAACATGCCCAAAATCCCCTTGAACATAATCAACAAAATAATGCTTATGTGGAGTAGCATGAAAAGAAGCCCCTAAATCTAAAACCCAAGATTCAATAATATTATGCAAAGAAAGAATCAAAGCATCCTAGCATACTTTACCCGATGCCACATTTGCCTCCTTGTTTTCTTCTTATTGTTTCTTCTTGTCCCGAAGCTCCCAATAGTCCTTCTTTGCATGCCCATACTTTCCACGGTGCCAACATACTATCTTGCTTTTGGATTTTGACCTTGCTCGATCCTTTGATTTTCCACGGTTTCCTCTATTCTTCTGTCTCCCTCTAGTTTCCACTGTCAAAGCATTCCATGAAGTAGAATATTCACCAGAGCTTTTTCTTCGCATTTCCTCGCTTAGAATCACCCCTAAAACATCCTCAAACTTCAACTTTGAGTTAGCAGGAACCGAGTTGCTTACCGCCATTACCAGATTATTCCAACTCTCAGGTAAAGAGCACAGAACTAATAAAGCCCTAACTTCTTCATCAAATTCTATTGTAACCGAAGCTAGCATATTTACAACAGTATTAAAATCATTTAAATGATCTGCTACTGAACCATTCTCAGACATCTTCATATTAAACAACTTTTTCATTAAAAATATATTATTAGAGGCAGAGGGTTTTTCATACAACTTCCCTAATGCATCCATCAGTTCTTTTGTAGTCTTTTCCTTTGAAACATTAAATAATACCGAAGATGCAAGACACATCCGAATCATTCCAATTTCCTTCCAATCCAATAAATCCCATTCCGCATCTGTCATACTCAAGGGTTTGTTCACCTTCTCAGACAACGGAGTATAAAGATCCTATTGATAAAGGTAATCTTCCATCTGCATCTTCCAAAGACTGAAATTATGCCCGTTGAATTTATCAACCCTAGATCTTCCATCATCTTCCATACCTCCCACTCAAGCTAAAAATTTTCCCTGCGATTCAACACTTCAGCAAACCAAACCAGGCTCTGATACCAATTGTTAGGAAATAAGAGATAAAATATGCGGAATAATCCCTTACAGAATCGCAACAGTAGAAACTAATATGCAAAAAATATTACAGATCTCAAATAAAAGTGCAGAATAAATAACACAACACAGAGAGACAAGATTTAACGTGGTTCACCAATTTGGGCTACGTCCACCAAGAATCACTTACTCAGATTTTATTACAAGCCTCCACTCTCTCAATACAATACCCAGATCTGTTTGGAGCTATGCTCAACAAACTCTACAGAATTCATACCCGAATTCAAAGCACATCTACAATACATTTTCTTGTCTATCTATCATATGCATAAGACCATATAAATAGACAATTTCTTAAGCAATTTGATACAAAACCGTGGGTATAAAAACCATGGGCAAAAAATCATGGGTATCAAAACAATGGGTACCGAGAAAACCATGGGCCCAAAAACAGCCCATAACGGTTACCCATTACCCATGGGTTAATAAACCACCCATGAAAATTTGTTTTGGGGGCTTCGCCCCCGAACCCCCTTGACCCGCTCACCGGTGAGCGAGACCGCCGTAAAAATACCCGAGTGTAACACATAGAAGAGTGTAACACGCTCTAACATGAAAACAGGCTCCACAAACATAACACATAATGAGGGAGTGATTATTTATTTTTTGTGGTAGATATCAGTTCATCTAAAATGGCATCCATTTCATTACATTGTAAGATAATTTCCATCCACATAGCTCCATCAAAATTCACAAGTGCTAGGACATTTACATCACACTTCAAAAGTGGTTAGGGATTGTATGGTGCTATTCCATGAACGATCATTCTATTACATTGGGACTACATTTAGTTATTACTCGCTACTTCACAAATTTTGGACTGGACTCTACGAGAGTAACCTAGGGAACACTACTGCACACACTCACCAGTGCCTATCATTTGGGTCCGAAATGTATGTGACAAATGCTAAGTTATTAAGCAAAATGTTATGGCAATTGAGGTCAATCCAACCCATTCATTTGCATTCTTATTTTTTTAGGAGTTTTGATACAAAACAATGGTCTTTTGCAGGTATTTTCATCATCTTGAATGATTTCAGCTAATACATAACTGGAGCAGTGCAGCGAAGTTAATGTGATGGAGATGTATCCTTTCCATATTTTCTACAGTAGGAACCCTAAGGGAGTTATCAGATTTCAGAGCTTTTACACAGACCAGGATGCCTAGTTTACAAACATGTGAGTGACCGTAGACACCCTAGTCCATTTCCAGGTGCTCTAGTGCACCCAGATATTGCAAATCCATCCTTTTCAAAGATAAAATATGACACGATTAGTCCTACTTCTAGATTCTCCAGTCAGATCTATGACACACTCTCATGAGCATTAAATACATTTGAAGAGGAAGTTATGGTGATTTTATCATCTCAGAAAGGAAGGGTTTCCAAAGGGGACATTATAATTTGCTAAATTATAAGAATATTGGATCATTTACAGGATTTCTGAAGACTTTATTCAGTGATTAATACCTACAAGTTAGAGCATAGCTAAAAAAAATTCTATTCCCTGTACATTTTACATGATTAGTTGATTTTGGTATAAGTTTCTAGTTAATGTTGAACCCGACGTCTTTCACGCAGGAGGATCCTCATTTAAAGTCCTCTATCATGTGGATACCGAAGTTTCTAAAATCTGGTTTAAGGTAATGTGTGTCTTGGATCAAAAGAGAATCACTACTAGGCTATGAAGCTATGCAATATATCTTTTTGCAGTGGGAAGGTATTTTGATGAGGAAGATACGCTGCCATTGGATGAAATGAGTCTTGGGAGTGCTCGCTTGTCTATTGACAGTAGCGACCCTATTGGATGTATTCCATCTAATTCAACCCCTATTGGAATCAATTCAATATTTAAATTATTTATTTCAAGACAATTTTACGACTATCAAATCCATGATCACCTCTTTCAAATATGAAATCCAACATCTTAAGGATGTTCATCTCAAGGGAAATATGTCCTTGATAATATCCTCTTCATCTCTGGGATCTTCAATCTGGAATGGGTCCACATATCCAATTATAAATCATATACTTGAATTAAAAGGAGACTTTGCCATAATTCTTAAAATAGAAGAGAATTGCCTTGTCATTCTTTCCAGCGCTAATAATATCTTTAGGATTTGGCCCATTATTATTGCACTCCTTAGTCTGTCAATTGATCACTTCTTCGCGCCTGCCTCATTACATATCACTTCATTAATGGGAAATGTTCATAATCATTTGGAACTATCAAGGTATATCCATTCGATAAGAAATTCCCTCTATCACACACCCTCTAATGTTCTTGCGGCTGACAACAAGTAGGCTACTTGCCTTCCAATGTAGATTCAAATCCTAGGGGCTTGATCATCGAGGGTATTGATCTCATTCTACTGATCCGAACTATCATGTTAATTTCTTAATGGGCTCCTTTTGCAGATGATTCCTTCCTTACATCTAATGAGCATAAGAAGATACCGCTTAACAATGATATGAAGTTCTTCTGAAACTTAGTCAAGATTTAGCTTATAGATCAACCACCTACGGTATTGCACCAAGTCAATGCTCTGCAAACATTAGTTCACCATCCTTCTCTTCCTGCACCCCCTGATTGGCTCTCCTATGATTGGAAGATGTTCAAATCACAGACAAATTGATCACTTTCTTGGTATTCTCTTTTCCTTTAAATCACATCCTCTTACGTACAGTCATCTATTATATTAGCCATATGTTAAACTAAGTAATGGGTGGGTCCTGAAGATGGAGATACTTTATCACCAAGCCATTTTCCTCTATAGACCAAGAAATATGTTCATGATTTGATCCGAAATTTCATTAAAGCTCACTATGATGCCTACTAATCATCCTATTGGGTTCTGGTCTAAGACTGTCTGGGAAAAATCTTGAGAGTACTACTCAACATACTTCTTCTGGACCAATATTTCCACCATTTAAAGGTTATTATTCATTAATGTGTATATAGTGTAAACCGTAAATAGTTCCCAGAGATTGTTAGGTAGATTTAGCCTGATTATAAATTCAACGTCATAGGGAATATTGCTATATGTTAAATGTGATACTCACGTAAACATAGGAATGGAAAGAGAAGCATTTGAAGGTGCTCCTACGAAATGAGCAACCTACATAAGTATCTATCGTATGGTTGTGCATATTCCTAGAATAGGCATGTTAGCTTGACATCAGTATGATTCTGAATTCAGGGTATTGAAGTAGGTGTTAGAGGGTGGAGAAGTAAACTGGTGCGGGAAACGGTGGTGGGAATCATTGAGTGAAACTCTTTTTTGTTACCTGAGCATATACATATGATTCATGTGCTATATACTGAATCGTTCTAAGCGACAAAGGGGGTACGGTGTGTAGTCATTGAGGCAATGTCACTTTGAATGATGAATTCTTCCAAGGGAAACTTACAAATGTCTGAACCCCAAATTGTACATATGTTAAATATGAAAAATATGCACTCATTGAAGTTCCTTGTGTCAACAATTCCATGTGCAATCATGATTAGGGTATCACTTTAGTGATTAAGGAAGTGATAGATTTTACCACAACAACAATCATGATTGTGTTTTCTATTAAAACCTGACTGGGACAACAATATAGCCTTGACCCTTCTATCGTTTCTCCTATGCATGTCAAGGAAATTTGTCGAGACTCCCACCGATGTCTGAATCCTGAACTCCAGACCTATAATAAATATTGAATACTCCACATTTAAGGTTCCTTAATGTGATCGATTCCATGCACATATGAAATAAGGGTTTCTCTTTATCATTTAAGGTAGCGACTAAGGTTTCACTTTAGCATCAATATTGATGACGCCATAATTTGTCAATTACCATGGCACAAAACCTTGACCTTCCATTTTCCTCGAATCATGTCAGGAACATCTCAGAGGCTCCTGATTATGGTAATGCCTATTTACATTAGGAATGTTCAACAATTGGCATTGAAAAAAGAGGGAAAGAAGTGTGTGGATGCATGTGTTCTCTTTCGATCCTCTAATGCATCCATGAGGCTATAAATAAGGAATAGTTTTTGTTTGAATATTATAATTCAGTTGACCGATTCTTGAAATTTGCTCAAAAAATGTGGCAATAATTAAATGGAAAACATTAACAACTATGGAATGTGAATTACTTGATAACATAATAGTTTCAACAATGGTATTATACAACAAATTATCAATGTGGATAATTCTTTTGTGACCTAATATTTTTTTGTGTACGCCAAATATAGGTGATTGGTGTCTCCAATTTAAAATATGCATTTTGTGTGCAACTATACGTAAAGGGTTACAACTTATTTGATAAACCAACGCGGGTTTGTGGAAATGCTTATTAGCACAATGGTAATGTTTAAGGTCATCGACAAAAAGGGAGGCCAAAGTAATTTACATGTTCGCACTAGTGCCCTTTGATTATCCAGTTCGTCCAAGGTTATAAGGAGGAAATGTTTCCTAGTTTGAAGATTAGAATTTACTTTATTAGTTATTAGAATTTGTTCGCGTTAGGATCTAGTTTGAAAAGATAGCCTTCAAACATAATTATTTCTTAACATGTACAAATTCAACTACAAGTAATGAAGTGCAATATTAGTTTGTTGGAAAATTTGTAGCTAGTCTTTTTGTGTAAATATAATTCATCTAGTGTTTGCATTCTACACCCTGAATTTTATTGGCACAAAAGAGGATTTGTGATTTGTGGGTTTGCCTCTATTTTTCTGTGGCATGCAGAATGTTGCAGATTGAGAGATTTGCACTGGGCCTCTTTCCACCTACTTTACATTGAGAACTTAGAAGTACATCTACAAAATGTGGGAATTAAACATCTACATGTCACACACCTTTTTCCTGTTAGCTCATATCATTTCCACCCAAGTTAGATTTGTTATTTGTGCTCCACTTTATCATCTTGAGTGCAATGTAAGTGCAATTTGCACTTAAAGAAAAAAAGAGGGGAAATTCCAATAAGCCCCAGGGTCGAAAACCAACCGTAGGTGCTGGAATTCTTGTGACACTTGATGTAGCCATTCTTTTGAATTTTTATTTTGACTAATTGTAGGAAAACATGTGATGCACAGACAATAAAAAATAATGTGAGCCCCTCCATCATAACATAGGATAATGATTTTATCTGCCAATTAAAAAAATTACAATAACTTTGATAGGCTGGTATGGTTTTAGATTTTTCATTAATTTTATGAGAGATGTAAAATTTGTTTAACATAGATTGAGAAGGTATGATTAAAATATTTTCCATCTCTGACAAGAAAACATTTTTCAGATGATTTTTCGATGGGTGATGCACAAATTGCTATGATGAAAAAAGTACTAAGTAAGATGTGTCAATCTCCCCCTTAAAAAATAGTATCAAGCTTATGAATAACATTGTATTATGTCTATTTTAAGCCATATGGAGGGGACACTCAATCCACCAACATTTTAAACTTGTCCTTAAGTTTCTATGGAACCTTCCACCTGACATCAAGACTTATTCCATTGGATATCAAATTGTAGTTTGTTAGAGATAAGATGAAGAGTTGAATGTAAAGTTAGATAAAAAAGGTGGTCAATTGGATGACTTTTAATTTGTTAGATTAAGACAGAGACATTATTAGAAAGTTGGGAAAAGATGTGGGTAGATGATATCAAATAGTGCATCCATGATCCCACAACTAAAATTGTTCCTACCTAAAAATTGTTGTAACATCTATACCTCACTTTATCATCGCAATCTCACTCACATTATTCACAGGGCATTACAATTTACACTTAAACGGGCAAAATTAAAAGTGAGGAAAATCTGACAGTAAACATCTGCTACACCCTTAACCTATTGCTTGTATTAGGGTATGAGTAGCCAACTTGTGGCTTACCATATCATTTTATTAAATCATTTATACTTTCTCATTCTTAATAGGTCGGCCTGGGTGATGGCCATAACATATGAATAATATATATATAGAGGATTGTAGGTAGTAGTTCATTATCATTTGAGCATTTGAGTCTTATTATATGGTTTGGAGGTTGCCCCCTCGAAGTGGCGAAGCTATTACAATTGCATATTGAGATCATTATTATGAAATATTGTGTTATTTGGTGTTATATTGCTGCTCATAATCTAAATTATACTAGTAATTTCATTACAAGTGGTATCAGAGTTGCGATCTGGGCCAAAATTAGGGCAAAAACCCTAATTTTTTGTTTCTGCAATATATTTTGAACCAGAGCAAATTGGTGGGAGATATTTTTACCAGAGTTGTGAAACATTTCAAGTAAGGTTCCCTAAAAATTTCATACTTTTTTGATTTATTTTGCACAAGTTATTACAAATTTAGGTTTTTTCATAAAATTGCTCCCTAGGGTGCAAATTGTGGAATTTTTTCAAGTTCTTTACATTTTCAGAAATATTGAAAAAAAAATAGTATTAGTATCTTCTCTATGTTTTTTCCTATTCAGTGGAATTTGTATCGAAACCCTAAACCCTAAGGTTTGATATCATGGCGGGGCCTTCCACAAGATCAAAAAAGAATCCGGTTACTCCGGGTAAAACCCCAGATAAAGATGAGATAGTGATTGAAGAGATGGATTCAGAAGGGGTAAATATAGATTCCTCAGCACTAGGGTTTACTTCAATTGATCATAAGGTGAGCCAACTTGAGTATGAGCTGTGAAATGTACAATCTGAGATGGCCTCTAAAGGAGACAACCCAAATCAATCATCGGTTGGATGATATCATGCAACATGTAAAGGGTAAACATTATGGCCCAAATCCATCCCATATCAACCAAGGAGGATCTTTAGTTCAAAATCATGGACAAAATAACCATGTTGGATCACTTTTCCAGCCCAATCAGAATCCAACTTATTCGCAACCACGGAACATGATGCCGAAAGTGGATATGTGCAAATTTGATGGTAAAGATCCCCTGAATTGGATAAATCAAATGGAGAACTTCTTTGAACTACATCAAACACCATCAGGACAAAAGGTGACATTGGCATCCCTATATCTTGAACCAAACCAATTCGTTTGGTATCGATGGTTATGTGCTCAGAGGCAGAAGAATGGTCTTAGTGTCACTTGGATAGTTTTTACCGAGGAGTTGCAATTGCACTATAGTTCCAGTGTTTCAGAGAACTACTTTAGTCAATTATCAAAGTTACGACAAACATGATCAGTCAAAGATTATGTGCATCAATTCCAGAACCTATCCTTAAGGGTGGAGAATATACCAGAAGAGAATCTGAATGACCTATTTCTTGGGGGTCTTAAGGACCACATCGAGCATGAGGTACGTATGTTTAATCCACTCAAGCTTTCTGATTCTATTATCATGGCACGTCGAGCAGAGGAAAAAGTTATTTGTAGTAGGAGGCTGCCTTTCATTAACACAAAAGACCGTAGTATCTCTTCCCCTTCATTTTCTAGGCCAATTAGACTGACTCCTCAACAAATGGAAGAAAAGAGAGCAAAAGGATTATGCTTTAACTGTGATAGAAAATATGGACTGGGACACAAATGTGCTAAGAAGAAGTTGTTCTATATTGATGGAGGTAATGAGGATGATGAGGATGCTGAAATTATAGGAGAGGTTGAGGAACTAGTAGAAGAGGAAGTAGAGGATCACCAACCTACAATTTCTTGCCATGCATTGTCAGGTATTAGTACTCCTCAAACACTCAAGGTTATTGGCTATCTCAAAAAACAGAAGGTGACAGTGTTGATTGACTCAGGGAGTACTCATAACTTCATAAATAGTAAGTTAGTTGCCCGCCTCAATTGTTTTATTTACCCAGCTCCAAAAATGCAAGTTATGATTGCGGATGGTGGGACAGTCAAGTGCACAGGAAAGTGCCATAGTATCAAGCTTTCCATGGGAGACTACATGTTAGACTCACCTATGTTTGCTATTTCTATGGGAGGGGCAGATATTGTTTTGGGTGTCTAATGGCTCACAACCTTAGGTACTATAGAGATGAATTTCCAAGAATTGTTCATGTGATTTCATTTAGATGGAAGGACAATACAATTGAATGGGATGGTAGCTAAGTCTCCACAAATTATTAGCTCTCATCAGATGCAGAAGGTTATCAGAAAAGGAGTAGATGGATTTATAGCAAAGTTATTTTCCATAGAAGTACAAAATACAGAGTCTTCAATGCCACCTGATCTTCAGAAGATTGTTGATGCTCACTCATCTATTTTTGATGCAATTCCAAAGGGACTACCACCAGTTAGGGATCATGATCATGCCATTCAGTTGATTCTAGGGAGCCAAACACCTAACATCAGACCATACAGATACCCATATTCCCAGAAAAGTGAGATCGAGAAAATGGTTCAGGAAATGTTGAAGGCAGGTATCATCAGGCCTAGCCAGAGTGCCTATTCTTCCCCAGTGGTCATGGTACGTAAGAAGGATGAAACATGGAGGATGTGTCTAGATTACTGAGAACTCAACAAGTATACCATCAAAGATAAGTTTCCTATTCCAGTAATTGATGATTTACTTGATGAATTGCATGGTGCTATTTATTTCACAAAATTAGATCTTCATTCGGGGTACCATCAAATTAGAATAAAAGAGGAAGATGTTCATAAAATGGCTTTCAGGACTCATGAGGGCCATTATGAGTTTTTGGTAATGCCTTTTGGTCTTACAAATGTGCCTTCAACCTTTCAAAGCTTGATGAACACTGTTTTTAGGCCATTTTAAAGGAAATTTGTATTAGTTTTCTTTGATGACATATTGATTTACAGTAAGACATGGGAAGAACACTTACAACATGTAAATAAAGTGTTGGAAGTTTTGGAGAAACATACTCTCTATGTAAAGCCATCTAAATGTTCTTTTGGTGTACAAGAGGTAGAGTACTTGGGTCACATTGTATCCCATGAAGGCATCAAAGTTGATCCTTAGAAGATCAAAGCTATGGTGGAATGGCCAAGGCCCAAAACTCTCAAAAATCTTCATGGGTTCCTAGGACTAACAGGGTACTACAGAAGATTTGTGCGGGGATATAGTAGAATAGACAACCCCACTCACTGCATTACTAAAGAAGGATGCCTTCCATTGGACATACTTTGCCACTAAATCCTTTGAGCAGTTGAAGGAAGCCTTGTGCAGCACCCCAGTTTTGGCTACTCCTAACTTCTCAAAAACCTTCATTGTTGAATGTGACACTTTAGGATCAGGATTGGGAGTAGTTCTAATGCAAGAAGGAAGACCAATTGCATTTGAGAGTCACCAATTCAAAGGAAAATATCTACTCAAACCGGTCTATGAGAAAGAAATGATGGCTATTCTTCATGTGGTCAAGCAATGGAGGCCCTATCTCATGGGTAGACACTTCAAGGTAAAAACTGATCATGATAGTCTCAAATACTTTTTGGAGCAAAGGTTATCATCTGAGGAACAACAAAAGTGGGTAACAAAAATGTTGGGTTATGATTTTGAAATCATATACAAAAAGGGTAAAGAAAATGTAGTAGCTGATGCATTGTCCAGAAGGGATACATCCGTAGATGCCTTACTATGTGGAATGTCCATGTTGACGGCCGATTGGGTGGATGAAGCAAGATTGGAATGGGATCAAGACAAGGATACACAATCTCTAATACAGAATATCAAGCAAGGATCTATGACATCTAACAAATTTGAGTGGAAAGGTAATGCCCTATGGTACAAGGATAGGTTATACTTGAGTAAAGATTCTGAGTTGAAGCATAAGATTCTTGCAGAGCTACATGCCTCACCTGTTGGAGGACACTCTGGGTTTTTGAAGACATATCATAGAATAAAAAGAGAATTCTTTTGGGAAGGAATCAAGGGGGATGTACAAAATTTTGTATCAGAGTGTTTAGTGTGCCAATAGAACAAAGGGGAAACAATTAAGACACCAGGTCTATTGCAACCCTTACCAATTCCTAGCTAGAGATGGGAGGAGGTCTCCATGGATTTCATCACCAGATTGCCTTGTTCAGAGGGTAAGAATGTTATTTTTGTGATTGTGGATAGGCTCACAAAATATGCCCATTTTTGTGCCCTATCACATCCATTTGCAGCTAGTACAGTCGCAACTATTTTTTTGGAGATAGTTCAAAGGCTACATGGAACCCCAAAGATAATTGTAAGTGATCGTGATCCTATTTTCACAAGTAATTTTTGGACGGAATTATTTTCATGTTTGGGTACTCAGCTAGCTCACAGTTCATCTTATCATCCTCAAACTGATGGGAAAACGGAAGTGGTCAACAAATGCTTAGAGGGGTATCTACGTTGTTTTGTATTAGATAAGCAGGAAAGATGGATTAAATGGCTACCACTTGCAGAATGGTGGTATAACACATCTTTTCATACCTCTTCTCAAATGACCCCATTTTTA
This sequence comes from Taxus chinensis, assembly GCA_019776745.2. Lineage (NCBI taxonomy): Eukaryota > Viridiplantae > Streptophyta > Pinopsida > Cupressales > Taxaceae > Taxus > Taxus chinensis. Next base: position 17,396,184 of record CM034153.1, read on the forward strand.
GCATTATATGGTTACCATCCACCTTCTATCACTTCCTCCTTGAGGGTGCAAACTAAGGTCAGAGATGTTGAGGAACACATTCAACATCAACAACAGGTTTTGGCTAGTTTGAAGGAGAATTTAGCATTAGCACAAAACATGATGAAATAACAAGTAGATCAACATCGTAGTGAAAGACATTTTGAAATTGGTGACTGGTTTTTTGTACGTCTCCAGCCTTACAAATAGATGTCTCTAAAGCAACATAAAAAGGACAACAAACTTGCTCCTAAATACTATGGCCCTTATCATGTTCTACAGAAAATTGGCAGTGTTGCTTATAAACTAGAGTTGCCTCCATCTTCACACATACACCCAGTATTCCATGTTTCATGCCTGAAGAAGGTTATTGGACAGAAATTTGAAGCCCAGACAGAGTTACCAGAACTTGGCGAGGAAGGAAGAATCATTTTGGAGCCAGAGAAGATTCTGCAAACATGTACTAAGAGGCTGAGAACCAGAGACATTAAGGAATATCTGATCAAGTGGAAGAATCTGAGCATAGAAGATGCCACCTGGGAGGATGAAGGTTTTCTGTAGCAACATCCAGGATTATTCAACGTTGAGGACAACGTTGGTTTGAAGGGGAAGGGCATGCTATGCCCTTAACCTATTGCTTGTATTAGGATATGAGTAGCTGACTTGTGGCTTACCATATCATTTTATTATATCATTTATACTTTCTCATGCTTAATAGGTCGGCCTAGGTGATGGCCATAACATATGAATAATATATATAGAGGATTGTAGGTAGTAGTTCATTATCATTTGAGCATTTGAGTCTTATTATATGGTTTGGAGGTTGCCCCCTCGAAGTGGCGAAGCTATTACAATTGCATATTGAGATCATTATTCTAAAATATTGTGTTATTTGGTGTTATATTGCTGCTCATAATCTGAATTATACTAGTAATTTCATAACCATCCTCCATTACATATTTTCCAAGCACACGTGTGATTTTCTTAATCAAGAATTCCTCTTAATCATATATCCCCCTCAAATATTAATACATAAACAAATTTAATGTAAAAGGTCTAAAAATGTTTAGAATAATCAATTCCTCATACTCATAATTGCTTCTGTGATTGGTATTCATTTGAATAAACCCTGAAGCCGATATCTCCACACAGTTTATAGACATGCAAATAGAATATTAAACTCAAACACAATATCCATAACAAAGACTCAAAAAGGGAAACTAACAGTTGGGTTTAGAGGGATTGAGTGGATCTATGTTGCCAGCACACCCATAACAAACAGAGCATTGCAAATCTAAATATTGTTAGCACCCATCATCAATGTTCATAGCATAGCTCAATACATCATAGTTAAAACTGAATTGGCATGGAAGCTACAATTTTCCACCACTCGGTTCTCAGCGTCCCAAACAACTACCTCCAACCTTTTTTGCAAAAACCCATGATGAGATCTTGCCTACCCCCATTAACATCTCTGCCTAAACATGGTTTCATGGCATCAATACAAAAAAAATCCCCATTGCCAAAGTGTTTCACCGGATTCTTGACATATTTAATGAGACAGATAGTGGGTTATAGGCCAAGGAGGAATACATGTTTGTGATGTAAGTTGAAGGTTGTGCGCGCATTTCTGATTTCCAATCCAGGCCGACTATGAAGAACTTCCCTTTGGCTAGGAGGAACTACCTTTAAATGCAAAACAAGACCACAAGAAGAATATTAAACAATATATGTCAGTGGACTGCCTAGCGTGTGCTAGATCCGAGAAGTGTGATACTTCCTAGATTGTTGTCAATCCACTATTTAATACAATTTAATGCAAAAAAAATGTAAACAAGTAACATCCTACTGTAGTTGATATGATTTAGGCATCTCATTCAAATACAATAAGCAAATCTAATCTAACAGGCAGGGTTATGATCAGATCTGGGGGTTGGGTAGGTGGTTTTGAGTTGCTACAGGTCTGGTAAAGGTTACAAAGGGTTCTAGGTAGTTTGGGGGTGAGTATTAGCTTGTTGTTCTGAGTTGGGTTATCAGACACAGAGATCGATGTTGGTCAGGGTGTGACCGATGACGGCTTAGCTATGACCGATGACGGTTTAGGGTGGATAAGGGTAGAATAGTTAAATGTCATAAATAGGGGTTCGGGTTCTCTCTATGTCTGCACATAGAGATAGGGAGGTCTGTGGAGTGGCTTCAAGTAGTGTATCTGGCTTGGGTGAGGCTTTTGTGAGGTTTTAGGGGTGATAAAGTCAACTTAGTGAAAGTGTGTCAGAAGATACAGTAACCGACATCGGTCTGGCGACCAATGTCGATGAAGGAGAAACTGATGACGATCAAGGTGACTGGCGTTGGTAGGGGCTGAATGGTGGAAATCAAATAAAGTCGGTTTTGGAGCTTCTCTGCGATTGCACAAAGAATGGAAGAAGGATGGTTAGACTCATAAAAATTCCAGGAAGGCTTAGGAATGTCTAAGAGTCAGATATAGGGGGCTAAAGGGGTTGTGGGTTGTTCGATGGGTGGATTAACAGGAAGGTGGGGATGTGGAATGCAAAGTAGAATATGATCTAATAAACAGAGCTAAAGAAACCACAATATGAGTAAGTATAGAATGATGCATATTAGAACACACTTACTTGTATTTGTAGGCCTGGTTGGTGAAGGATAACAATGGTTGATCTATGAAACTGGTGATCAGTGTTGTGGCAGCGCTTCCTGGAATGTTACTGTGAATGTCAATGCCTTTAGATTAGTCCTGGTGCTCGCTAGGGTTGTCTGGATGCTCGAGCAGGCTCTCGTTTGTGCTTGCATGCAGATCTCTCTTTCTCCAAAACTCGAAAACGCCAACTTCTTGAAATTGCCAACCTCTTGAACAAGGTTACCAAAAATGAATATATGGTAACCAATGATGGTTTAGGTTAACCGACGTCGGTTACGGCGGGAAATCCTAAGTTTGCCAAAATAACAAATCTTGGCTATCTTTTGGGCAGTTATGCCCGTTGGTTTGGGTCTAAAATGGTATTTTGCGCTTAAAATAAGTGGACATGTTGTTAGAGAAATAATAGGCATCTGATTTTGAGGTTAGACTAAGTCTCAATTAGTTAGGGAAAGTAGAGATTGAATCTTAGTTAAAAGAAACATGCTAAGAATAGGTTTATGATGAGGTATCTAGGTGAAGTGGTTGGGTGAGCTGTAAATTAATTTAATTAAAGTAAATAAATTAATATAAATGTGGGGTAAAGGGGGGGTGGTTATATGAACATGCTATGTTAACCGCTCGAAATGGGATCAAGGATAGTGTGACCCAAATTTGGTGTCTACACAAAGATTAATATGACTATCTAACTCTCATTTAATCATTGAAGGGCACCTCCCGTCTTCACCAATAAGATAACAATCGCTGCCTCATTGAAGAAATAATATTTAATGGTGGTTATTTGCCATAGTCATACGTTTCTAAATCCTCTTTATAGCCAATGGTTCATTTAATGCTCTTTTCATGCCTGGAACTAAGAAAGCTCTGGATTGACCAAAATATTTTGAAATAAAAATACATACTAGAAGAAAAATAGTCAGGACCTGGCAGAGGAATCCTAATGCAGTTGGATATGTCTTTGGAAAACCGCAGTTGGATATGTGTATGAAAAGCTGCAATCCTTAACATGGTTTCACAGCGGACTATTCCACATTCTAACAACAACACTGAACCCCAGAAACATTATTTTCCTGTATAGGTAAAATACCCATCAATAATAACACTTTGGTCACCAACAAGAAGAGGATTATAGTGACCTCCAGCGCTATCTCCAGATTTGCAACCGAGTTCCCTTTCCAAGCATTTATGTTGCTATGCAAGATAGATACAAGATAGATATTGGTCATGGTGTTGCAACACCGTAGGCCATGTGAGCCCTCTCTCGTGAAAGAAATCGTAGTTGAGTACTGAAACTTGCTTGCAGGGCACATTTGCAGCGCAGTTTGTTAGATTTTTATCAATGGTCTCGATAAGTTTAATCAATATCCATGTACTGCATGGATGCATAGCCATTGATTCTCAGTTACAGGTGTCAGATGTGGGAGGCTCTATGTAACTGGGAATACGCCTTCGGCGTAGTTAAAAAAATGGGTAGATTTATGTTTGTTACATGAGATTGCAAATTGAAGAATTCACCAAATTAAATATATATCCGCACAAGTATAAATTAATTTTCAAAAGAAAGAGTTGTCCTTTTATGAAGATTTTTTCAATCTGTCTCTTCAATAGAATTGTGGCCCAAAACCCTTGTTGATTACTGTTTTTATTCCAGAAGGTTAAGAAGAGGCCAATAAGGACATGAAGAAAATGATTACTGCATGAAAATTCTCCTTCAAATTCACAGTTTTGGATGAAAATTGAGCATTGGAATGGGCCATATATATATTGCTTCTCCTGCTTTTGCAACCTGTTTATCTAAACATTTGCTATTCTATGCTTTATGTGGATTAAATTATTCTGGATCCATAATATGCCATTTCTAAATTTAAAAAAAAATTCTGATCAATACTAACCCATTTCAAGATTTAAAAAAAAATTGTGTGAAAAATACGACCCATTTAACAAAATCCAACAGGTGTACTGTAACTGAAAATCTTGAAAACATAAAAAATATATCCTATTGTGAAATTCATTGTCCATTTATTAGTATTAATTCAACGTACTCTTGTGAAATGGTTCCACATCAGGCTACCCTTGAAAGATTTGAAAATAGTCCTAAACAAGGAGAGCAAACTAACAGATTAGTCAAGAAGCACCCTTTCTCCTTTCGCAGCAGACAAAACCCTAAATTTCTGAACAAACAGAATATTTGTAGCCAAATACTGTCTTCCTGCCAGCAAAAACATTCCTAAAGATGCAGAAAGTAGCCACAGGATTTTCTTCAGAATCTTAAGGGCCTCTGGTTTCAGTACATTGTTCATGGTTTCTACAACCTGTAACAAAATAATTTTAGTTTAAGTGTTCCCTTTCAGAACCTAAAATACATCAATATTGAAAAGAGGTTTTGGAACTGTGACAACGAACTGCAGAAAATTTAACATTTTTGAGTGATCTCATTCAAAATAAATAAGTTCCCAGGACCTAAAAAACATCAATACTGAACAAGGAAAACAAGTTTCGACAAAGATTTATGATCAATCAGGGGTTTCCTCACCAGGGTGAGTGATATGTATAGGAAAGTAGATCAGTGTTTCATATCTATATATAATTCTCTTCTCAATAGCTGTATAGATAACTTTGTTTTCAATATTTATGAACAGTCAGAAAGTGGAGTTAACCATGAAAACAAAGTTATTTACATGAAGAACATAGTTATGTGTATGGAAAACAGAGTTCCTTATATAGATAAATCTGTTTTCGATATAGATTAGAGTTCCTTATATAAGTAACTCTGTTTTTTGATATTTATAAACAATCAGAGACTGAAATCTTCTAAATTGGAAACATTCTTACCTCAGAAGTCCCCAGTCCATCTGCCAAAGAAGCCCTTTGTGAAGCCACATCCTCTTCTGCAATAAGAAACCATAATTGTAATAATAAGAATTGACGAGCAACAGAAATACAAAGAAATCAAAACTCCATCAAAATGGAATAAGCCAAAATTGATTTGAAATCTTACGTGAGGATGTGTGGTCTCCTGCTGAGAAATCAGATGGCCCTGAATACCATCATCGCTGATTTTATTGTTGTGATGGGGTATTTTGATCTTGGCCCCTGTTTTCTTCTGTTCTTTGACGGTCGGGAACATGATGGAAATATTTTGTGGATATGGTTGCACTTTCCCATCCTCCAAATTTGGGGATAGCTGCATAAGACCCTAATGATGTCTGAACAGAAAATCAAATTGAATACTCAGATTTAACCCAAAAAATCAAAAAAAAAAACTCCAGGAACGAGATACAGAGATAAAAACTATCCTCTTTGCTCTGATGCTCCTTTTTTTCTGTAATTTCTGCTAGATTTTTTTCATCCGATGGAGATAAGGTGTGCTTCTTTAATTTATGCAATAATTTTTTCTTTTGATGGAGAAGAGGTGTGCGATTTGAGAGTCAAGAAATGGTGGAAGGAAAGAAATTTGAAGGAGGGGGGCATGGTAAACTTTCATAATTTAAACCAACTTCTGGTTGCCATTTGAACCACAATTGTAAATGATTTGAGGAACTTACTGGAGTTGGGTTTTTGAACTCAGCGATAATATCCAAGCTTGGTTTCCACCCAAAACTCGGAGCTCGCAACATCAAACCCTCACCCTGCTCGATCATGGGCACCATAAAATTCTCGTCGTCAGATAAGTACTTAGCAAGATTGTCTTTGTGAAGACAAATCCTCACACGTAGAGTCAATCTGTTGTAACTTGAAGAAACAATTACAACGCCCTTGTCAATTTTTCTTTTTGTTAAATCTGTATTGGAGAAAAATATGTGATACAGTTGCAACAGAGGGAGTCTGGAAGCCGACCTCACACGATTGTTTGAATAGTCTCTTTCAAACCCCATTTTTCGGTGAGGCAGAGGAATGAGAAAATAGAGTCCACTGCCTTAAAGCTCTGCAGTTTTCCGAAAGAGGCCGACTGAGGACCCCGAGTCGACGAACTGTGTCCGCTTCAAAAATCCCATGATCTGGATGATCACCCACTATTTGTGGATTTTTCTTTAAAAAATTAGGTTAACTTGAAGCAAATCAATGTATATACATAGACAATGAGGGAAAGGTGCCTCATTTGCTGAGCCTCTCGAAGCCAAAGAACGACTCAAGATTTTCTGGGCAAATTTGATACAATCCGACATATTTGTAAGGGTTTGCTACAGTGTTCGACGCAAACAACGTGGGCTGCTTGGATCTATCCGTGCATCAACGTCGTTTGAAACACGATTTCTGTTGTTGGATTTCTGCTATGTGTCAGACACAACAGGGCTCACTCCCACTTAGGAATGCCTTCGACGGAACAAGAAATGAAATAAATAAATAAACAGAATGTTACACGGAACTTTGCTATGACACAGAGATAAAGTTGTAACCCCAATATCTCCTCTGAGGCGGGATCAACTACCTACTGCCATTTTGTTTGCATGCAGAAGAGGAAGTAACTATAATGATTTTGCTTCGTCTATTTTTGAACATTGCCCTTCGTGCACTGTAACCTTTGCCACATCGTTCTCGCAGTACCAAATAAAATATGAATATGAATAAAAAAATGAAAAAACAATTGTTTTAATACTTATCGTCGGATCACAACGTTGATACGGAAATAAAGCAGAGCCATTGATATGCCTAGGTTGTGTCAAAGGGAGGAGGTTCGATCTCACTTATAGACGCCTTCAGCGTAATAACCGACAAGTCTATTAAATTACACAATGACAAAGAAAAGACACATTTAATATCAAATGTTTAACATAACAAAAGGCTTTTGACAAAGTACATATAGCGAACACAGGAAGATGATGGGAAATAAAATAGTGTGGAACTTGATCAGATCAAGAGGACGCGTCTATCACAATGAGCGAAGAGAATACTACATGGTCCTTGGTGAACATAATCACACACACGGAATTGCTTATCAGTCCTATCAAATGCACTACAGCTCTACAATGTCTTTCCTGCATAGATTTTCCCTAGTACATATGACCAGATGCAAAGGTCCAATCAATACTTTATATGATGATGTGAGTCCTTTGGATAATCGATTCGCTTCTCCTAAATTCATTGCAAGTTCTGCAAGTGTTGAGGATCCATTTTTTTGAGATATTAGATCAAGAGATGAGAATGTGTATCCCTAACACCAGTGCCACCAATGTTGCATGCACATATCAGAACTGTGCCATTGAAATCTAAACGACCAGGGCTACAACGAGCTTTACATAATGTTGGAGCCGTTAATAGGAAATGGTGGAGAAAAACACCAAAGGTAAAGACTATTAATGCCGAGTCCAACTGGATCGTGTTTAGTGGAAACCAAAAGAGTGTAGGTTGAAAATTGTTGCAGGGCTTGATGCAAAACATTCCACAAATCACGATACAAACATGCTTCTATTGGTACTATTGCATTGATTGCAAAGACATATATTGAACACCATTGTACATCACACTACAATATGGTTCTACCAATATGCGCGGAGATTAAATGATATCTCCATGGCTCTCAACAAGCTTATCAGCAAAACCGCTGCAAGACATGCATCAAGCGAGTGGGTGTGCCCAACAACGAAGATGGTAGTCTTTTAACTCATGAACCTTATATCCAATCACCCAATCTTTAGCAAGCTTAGCCTCCAAACATAGAAAAAGCTTGACTATGTGATCATCATTCAATCCGTAAAAAAATGAATTGAAATCCCCAAACTGCACATATATTAATACATTGAAGACTAAAAAATACTCTGAGATAAAGACACGGTCATTCAAACTTTTAACTGACAGTACATGCCAATGGAGCTAATATAATAATAAAATATTTGAAATCTCACTAGACTCCCATTTTTCACAAACATAAGATAATCAAATGCTCAAATACCAAATCTAGAGGTAGAACCAAAGTTGCACACAGAACTTCGTTGATATATTCAATTACACACACTTACATATATAGGACATAGTGATCCTATATTCTAGGAAGTTGGTACAACTCCTCAACAAACATCTAACAATCATATATCCTAAATACAAATATAAGTTGTTAATAACAACTTATATACCCACAAAATATATACGTGATTTGTTATTATAAATCACTCACTAACTATTCAATAACTATCTATCATGAATAATTACCATAGTGAATACTAAATCCTAACAAATTTACATTCCTGGTTAATATTTGGAAGATAAAAAGTATATCAAACAAAAAAAAAATTATGTTATTTGTTTTTAGATCCATCTCTTGGCTCTAGATTTGTTCTCTTCTTCAAAATCGGATATCATATTTGTATACCTTAGTTCACTTTTACATTTAGATGTTTTGCAAATCATTCTTTTTAATCATTCGAAGGAAAAATAACAACAAAATGGATTTCATATTAGTTTGCATTTAGACAGTAAAAAGGAGGAAACACTTAATTTCTTGCATATGGATTGGAAGAGTCGTTAGATTTATTCATCATTTACATTCGTTTAGAGAGTCTCTTTGCATTCATAGGACTGAAATATTATAACATTCTAATCCAATTGGCAATATCATTTCTTGCATATATTCATATTTATTAGGAAAATATGAAATTAAATTTTGCATTTGTGTTGATTTATACTTGTTTTGTGATTGTTGTTGCATGCATTTTAATATCTTAATAGTCTTTTTTAATTAGATAAATTCTAGCAAGTTTTTCATTTGAAATATGTCACTTTTAAACACAAATCAAACAACAAACTTGTTATCCCACACACTAAAAATCAGTCAACGCATCTTCGCAAATAAACATTGCATTTTCTACAAACCAAACCACTTTTAATGTAATCAATTCTCAATAGACTACTGCAATTTCTAATTCATACATGCAAAAATAGTAAACATCCCACTTTCAAAAAAAAATCAAATCAACACCATGATATCTCCTCTCAAGCTAAAACAATCTTAATAGCTCCCGATAAGCTACAACCAAATGCCTAGATCTCGATCTAGCTAGTGTAGTTATAAGAAACACCTCGCGCCCCTTTGGATGACACTTGATAGCCAAACATGTCTAGGAAGGGTAGGAAAATTCCCTCATTTTATCACTCCACTTTGGTGGGAAAACATATAAGATGATTGTTGACCAAATTCCCTCGTTCATGTTTCAGATTAGCGAACTAGTAATAAAGGAAACAAGTAACACCAAATATGCGAAGGTTTATGGTACCTCGAGATAGGATGACAATGTACGAACGCAAAATGATGGATCCTCCTTCGCAGCGAGCTAATTGATCTGTAAATCAAGAGAAACTCAACAGAGGATGGATTAGTAGATAGATGGGAGGGTTGCCTGACAATGTCAGTCCCGAGAAGTGAAAACTTCTTAGGATGGATGTCAACCCTTGTTTTAATAACAGATAAGATAAAATCAAATATTGATAAATTGGATGTAGCAGAATTTGAAGTAAAACAAAAACTGAAAAAGCAATGAAGATGACAAAATGCATATCTGATCCAAATGCATGCAAAGTAAATCAAACCTAGGTGGTCGACGAGGACCCGAGCCTATAGAGGGCCAGTCGATGATGACTGAGGTAGATCAACTGGAACAACGATGTAAAATGCAGATCTGAAGGCTCCTGAGGCAGATTTGGAACTAATGATGCACTGAGATGACATACAAGAACTTGCAAGAGATATGGGACAAGATCTAACAGAAAGGATAAAAGAAAATTATGGAAACTAAGGATGAATGCAATAAAGACAGATCCGGTCAACAATGATAGGGTTGAGTCGGCTGCGACTTGGGGCTGACAGAACAGATCTAAGATGGGAGAGAGGCAGAATGATAGGATCTAAAGGTTGGATGGATGTGGAAATAGAAATATGATGGCTGGGGGTCTGAAAGTCAGAAAAATTGATGGAAAGAAGACTGGGTCGGCGGTGACCAGACAGGATTAACGACGACTAGGACCGACCTAAACTTGGACGAAAATGGATGGGCTAAAATGAAGACATGCAAATAAGAAATGAAGTCCTAGGAATGACTGAGGCAGAGAGCTCTTGATGACAACTGAACCTACACAAGATTTGATGATGATAGTTGTAAAAGAAGGCCCAAACATGAAATGATAAAAGAGGGCTTCAAATCTCCCAAAGATGGTCATAAGATCTCCAAGAAAGCTTCAAAATGACTGTAGCGGTTGCAGAGAAAGTGCCAAATGAAAGCAAAGATCACAAGAAAGCTTGAAGACTCCAAAATTGCATCCTGAGAAAAGGAGGGGTTGATACGACCCGGATGGGTCGCCGCGGATTGCGGAGACCCATCCATTTAGGCGGTGGGAAGGTGATGAGCTCGAGACAAAGAGCTCAATTGATGCAGGATTAGGGTTTGGAAGAGATATAATGAATTAGGGTTACTTAAGATGAATAAATGGGCAGGTAGAGGGTGGAAAATATTAAATAAAGGCCATGGAGAGGTGAAAACATTATATGACGGCCTAGAAAGGATAAAATGGAGAATTTAAGAAAAGGAAATAAATTAAATGGGAGTTTAGAATTAACTAAACATGATTAGGGATGAATAATAATAGATGAATTAATGATGGGAAATAATGATAGGGTGGGATAAATTGAATTTAGGAGGGAAGAAGGGGATTCAAAAGGGAAGAGAGGTATGTATGAAAAAGATGATTGAGAGCGAAAGCGGGGTGAGGGGTAGCGATACCAAAAATTGGTGTCTACATTTGTCCCTTTTTGTCGAGTGGTCTGCGTTGAGCAAACCTTGAGACAAAAACTAGAAGAAATGAAAAGATGATCGATGAGGTTCTACCCCCCAAACTAGGGGTCGATGACACGAAAGAAAATCGATCACGAGTTTGAAGAGATAGATGAAGAAGGAAAGGGTGGAAAGGATGAGAAAAAGAATAAGATATCCCAGACTAGGAGAAACAAAAAGTAAAACTCGCACATACTTATCAATAATATGTGTGATAAGGATGAGAAAAAGAATAAGATATCCCATTCATAGTCAATAATATGTGAGTCGTTATAACTCGCACATACTTACATTCTAACTCTCACACCTCATACATTATTAACCCACTAACTATTACACCAAATAATACCTATGAGTTGTTATTACAACTCATTGCACCACGCTCTAATATACTAACACACTAACGTGTGAACACTAACAAGATACTCCTAACAAATATCCCTATTCAAACCACAAGAAGCATTGTATCTTTTGGAGTTGTAAATCTAACAAGAGCAACTGCTCCAAATGAGGCAAGTTAGGATCGCAACAAATTAAACCACAATAGTTGTGAAACCCTAGCAGTAGCGACCCTAACTTTTTTTACTTGCCCCTTATCAGAATAACCCCCAACTCCATGCGGGTACTGTTTTAATGGCTTCTTCTCCACAGAATCAAGTACCCCATTTCTCTCATAAAGGTTGATGTTTCATCAAAAAAATCCAATGGTCTGGCATGGCTTGTCAACAAACACATATCTAGATCTAGGTTATGGTAGCGGCAATAGTTTGTGATCTATCAGCAAACTTTTAGCAATCCAAATCCAAAATAAGGAAGCAAAATCTGGTTGCTAGACTTTCATTATTAGTTAGGCCATGTGCCCATTCAGGACAAGAAATACTAAAGAAAAACCTCACATACAAATACAAAATAGAGGACATTGTAGAAAATGCTCGACATATAAGTTATAAAACAGAGATGTACTGTAAAAAATTCAAATATTTAAAATAAGCTCTGGTTTTTTCTTTCAATAAAACCTAGCTGAACAAGGAAGTAAACCAAAAAGAAACAAATGCCATAACATAAAATTTCCCAAATCAATACCCCATGCCTGTCTTTGCTACATGTACAAGCTTCGAATCCCCAGTTCAACTAATTTACAAGCAAAAATACAGTAAATGTCAAGCAGTTGAAATTAATACACAGTTTTCACAAGCAATCCCCAGGTCCAAAGCCACAAAAGAATCTGGCAGATCTCAAAAATGAAGGCAATTGGAAAGCTTCCAACAGACAATCTGTTAACCTGGCACCCATGCTGATCTATCATACACAGTAGTAGTATGCTTCTTCATACAGCATTTAATGGTTGCAGGTGTTGGACTGAAAGAGTGCATTAGTGATTGCAGGTGCTGGACACAAAGCACAGACAACAAAGTTTTTCCAAATACAACCCGAAAAAAAGTCCATTCCATGCACAGCCCATGAGGAATAGAAACCCCCACATGGCAGGATCTGCCTTTCCCCATCATTGACACAATGTAATTAAACAATAAAAAACCAAAAAAATTGATGAAAACCATCGGATAATCACTGCTCTGAACAATAGCAGCTGGATTCATTCCGTGTGTCAACAGTGTGAGGATTAATTTGGATGACAATTAGGATGCATCAATATGTCAATATAAGTTCTCTACCCGAACGTAAATCTCTGCAAATGTCAATCTTGCAAAAAGAAGAGTATGCAACAAGTATTCTAGGAAGAGTTTGATTTTGCAATAATTTGAACATAGCATATTGGTGCAATATATAGCTTTCTGGAATGTACATTTTCATGAAATCTATTATTTGATTTCTGTATATCTACTGTTGAAACCCACAGTATTTTGCCTCATTACCCTGCAGATTCTTTTAAGTCTGAACAGTCTCAATAGTATTTGACTATATATTAGACATTGCTTCAACTTTCATGATAAGTCAGAATTAAGATAAGTACTTTCTTGATGATATTCAACTTAAATTAGTAAAATGGAAATGAGTGTGCTGATGCACCAAAAGAATAGCCTGGAAGAAATACTGATACCATTCTGGCCTGATTGCAACAGAAATGTACTTCTCCATCTTGTGCTCAGTTCCAAAGCTATATTTACATTTATCAAAAACTTCTATCGGAATGAGGTCCAAGATTGGGAGGATCACTATATCAACGAATGCATAGTTCGAGCAAGAGTCAAGCAATTGGACTAAGAGATGTAAGTGAGAGACCAACACAGAAGATTGATGCAATCCGAATAGCTCACAATAGAGGTGTACATATATGAGAGTGAATGTGCAACTGCTCCTAGAATAGTGGACAACAAACCAAGAATAGGAATGAGAGTTACATTTCCGGAATAGCCGGTCACACAGTCAACTGGTCAAGTGTAACTCCTATGACACACTAACATAATGATGACAGTTAAGTAACTCCTATGATATATGACACATGCCATATAAGTAAGCTTAACCACGAGAGTAGGAATAATCCTAATAAACTAATAAAAAGAAAATAATATCCTACACTAACTTCCTCATCGATACTTTGATTATGCTATATTATTCATCACACCTCTCTACCCAAAAGCAGTTGTCCCTGAAAATATAACAAAATCCAGCAAAAACAGTGGCTTGGATCACAAAGCAAACCCTGACAGAGAATATCTTTCCAAGAAATCAAGCAAAAAACAAAAGAAGTACCATGGCTTTATTTATTTGAATAGATCAAAATGCTGGACCCAGAAATTGTTTTTTTATAGAAATGTATTTATAACTAACCTTTGTCATTAATAACCTCCTATCACGAGTTAAAGGTTTTCCAGGTAAGTGAACGCAACGTGACCACCGACTTCCATGTATAGGTAGCATACAGCAGCTTTATCGCACTTATCTGATCAAATTCATTATGTGGCACATACTCAGCAGCCACTGCTCATGCAATCTCTAATATTATGATTGCCATTCTGCCTGAGCTCAATAGGGTTCTCTCAAACATTTGGATTCATACTCCCATACTAAGATAGAAAAAGCGGAAAAATGTGACTCGCAGACATAAAGACCCTTGTGCGTCAAACACCTGTACGCCACCATAAATGCCATATATATTTCGTCCCATGAAACACAGGAAATCTAATTCCTGAATGCCCAAAAGTTTAAGTTGCAGATCAGGTCCACTCTCCTCAAAGAAATGCAATAATATAGTTACATTGGTAAAGGAAGTCTTCACAAAAGTCCCATCAAGAGCAGCACGCAGGGCACCTTATAAGCCCATTATCATTACAATGCAAACACCTCACCATCATCCAATTCCCATTTTCTCTTTCTCTGAATACCTTATGGCTCCCATCGCAATTGGTACAAAGAACAAACCTCACATCCCCACACCCATCACAGGGCTCAAAGGAAATCCCTCTAAATTTTAAGCTAATTCACCCACCCCGTGCACCTGCTGGATTTCCTCCACCCCACCAATATATTACCCCGAATAAACAGCCTGGGCACCGTTGCAGGCTTCCCGAATAGATCTCGCAACTCCTGCTGAAACAGAGCATGCAATGAAATGAATCTCTCACCTTCTGGCGGTGCTTTCAGTTAGGCAGTTTTGGCAGATGGTCTTAAGGATGTTTTGGAGAAATCTTCCTCATCTATCCTTTGTAGAAAAGTATTCTACTTCACCTGAAAACTGCACAAGCACATCTTTCAACCCAAACACCCTTTTCATAAGTAGAAATTTGTGCAGGCCATACACATGTGGGCTCTATATGATCCATATATTTCTATGTGGGGTGCATATCTGCTTGCAGTACTATCTTCTAAGGCTGTCCATTGTTCCCGGCTCCAGATCCATGAGAACAACCCTGGGTACAAACCTTCAGTGGCTCGTCTCATCAAGGGATCGCCAAATGCTGCTGCCCTCCTTCACAAGGCATGCAGGAAGAAGAAAAATATCAAATAGTCATTGTAGTAGAAACTAGATGGCAGATACAGTTGCATCAATGGTCCAACTTCAACCAAACATCAACACACTGTACACAACCAAGGACAACCCCCGATATTTCCTGCATGCTACAGTAGCAGCTGTACCTATTCCATAGAAGTAATGCCTACAGTCGTAATAATTTAAGCCCAAATGGCAAACCTAACGTGCGTACAAGATAATAGATATAACCCAGACAAAATGACCATACAAATTGACAAATATAGGAGCAAACAAAGATCAAAAGATACCCTCCTCATTGTATCCAACCATTGGCCTGATTGCAAGTCCTTTTCTTATATTTCCTGCAGTCTGAGAAGTTTTCCATTTCCCTCGAGCATTCCTCTCCTCGTGCATTTTCTGCTCTTGGACCTCCTCCAGCATTTCAGTATGGAGCTGTCCAGGAACCCTGAAAAACATATCAATGGCATGACCCCTCCATGGTATTAAAGAAAGGGATTTAACAAATACCCTAACAATATATCTAGACAGTGGTGGCTATAAATTATTGAGTTCGAGTCAAAAGCATTGTCTAGCTCAACAAATACTCAGAAACAACATTTTTTCAGAAACTTATAGTAAAACCCGATTCTTTCTTACCCTATGATAGGATTTCTTTCCACATTAGTAATCTCTCTTACAACTGCGGGCACAACACCATGCACACTGTTATAGCGCAAGATTGTATTTATAGGTCTGCTTCACTTAGCATCACCAATAATCTCTGCAAGAACATTGTCCACGTTTGAAATGATGGAAACGGTTTGCATCTCTCACAACAATTTCCCTTGCAACTATCATAGAGATATATTTGGTTGCAGTGTGGCAGTCACCACATATTCGAAGGTTTTTGACAACTCTAATTGTTGTTCCAGGGGATGTGTTCAACAACCCGTATGCAATTGCCAACTTCTCACTATGGTGGCAAAGGAGTAATTCCTTCTCCTCCTCCACCACATCATTCAATACAGGTCTTGTATCAGGAATATATCCTGCTGCCTTCATCTCCCAAGACAATTTCTCCAACTTGGCATAGATCTCCTGGGTTTGTGGGTGTGATCTGTCTCCTACAGAAAAGGCATTTACCGTTTTATGGACTTCAATCCAACTACATCCAGGTAGCTTTTTAATTCCTCTATCTTTCATCATTTTCCTTAGCTTGTGAAGGTCACACCACCTGCCCGCTTCTGCATAGCTGTTTGACATAAGAATATAAGGTGCAGCATTTTTAGGAGCCAACTCGATAAGGAGCATTGCCGCAAATTCTCCTAGCCCTATATTCTTATGTGATCTACAAGCACCAAGAAAAGACATCCACACAACTACATCTGGTTTTATTGGCATTTTGATGATAAAGTTTAGAACTTCCTCAAGATATCCAGCACGGCCAAGAAGGTCAACAATGCATACATAATGATCCATTGCAGGCATGATGCAGTAAGAGTCACTCATAAGATTGAAATATTTACAGCCGTCATCCACTAGACCTGCATGGCTGCATGCAAATAAAACAGAAATGAAGCTGACATGGTTGAGGTTGGTTCCAGAGTGCTTCATTAGTTCAAATAGTTTGAGGGCATCATTGCTATAGCCATGCATTGCATACCCTGCAATTATTGCATTCCACGAGGCCACATTTGGATGATGCAGTTTGTCAAACAACTCACGAGCCTTCTCTATGCTGCCACATTTTGCATACATGTCCATCAGGGCATTCACAACTACGATATCACACCAAAATCCACTTTTAATTACTTTTTGATGGATCTCCATACCCTGTTCCAAAGCTCCCATTTTGGCACTTGCTGGGAGGATGCTAACAAAGGTTGCTAAGTTTGGCTTTACACCTGCCAACTCTATTTGCTTTAAAATCTGCAATGCTTTTTCAGCAAGTCCAAATTGTGCATATCCAGCAATGATTACATTCCATGTGACCACATCTCGTTTAGGAAACTTGTCAAACAATTTGTGTGCCTTCTGTATACTTCCACATTTTATATACATGTCTATCAGGGCAGTCACAAGTACAATATTGGACAAAAATCCACTCCTGATTATTTTTTGATGGATCTCCATACCCATATCCAAAGCTCCCATTTTGGCGCAGGCTGGGAGAAGGCTGACAAAAGTTGCCGAGTCTGGCTTAGCACCTGCTAATTGCATTTCCTTAAAAATTTCCAGGGCTTTTTCATCAAGCCCATTCTGTGCATATCCAGTAATGATTGCATTCCATGAGACCTCATCTCGCTGAGTGATCTTGTCAAACATTTCACGCGCCTCCTTTATACTTCCACATTTGGCATACATATCTATCAGGGCATTTACAACTACAACATCTGACAAAAATCCACTTTCTTTTATTTTCTGATGGATGTTCATACCCACTTCCAAATCTCCAAGTTTGGCACAAGCGGAGAAGATGCTGGCAAAGGTTGACGAATCTGGATTTACACCCACCAATTGCATTTGCTTAAAGATCTCCAAGGACTTTTCGACAGGCCCGTTTTGAGCATATCCAGTAATCATCACAGTCCATGAGACCACATCCCGATGACGCATTTTGTTAAACAGTTCGTGTGCCTTCTGTATTCTCCCACATTTTGCATACATGTCTAGCAGGGCATTTATAACAACGTCATCCCACAAAAATCCGCTTTCAATGACTTTTTCATGGATCTCAATACCCTGTTTCAAAGCACCCATTTTGGCACAAGCTGGGAGGATGTTGGCAAACGTTGCTGAGTTTGCCTTAACACCCGTTAACTGCATTTGCTTAAAAAGCTCCAATGCTTTTTCACAAAACCGTTTCTGTACACATCCAGCAATGATCGCAGTCCACGAGACCACATTTCGTTGAGGCATTTCATTGAAAAGCCTTAAAGCTTCGTCTAGAACACCAGTCTGTACACATGCTCCAATCATAGCAGTCCATGAGACCACGTCCGCATTATGCATTTTGTCAAACAATTGGCGTGCCTTGTGTATGCTTCCACACTTTGAGTACACGTCTATCAGGGCAGTCACAACTACATCATCTGACAAAAACCCACATTCGATTACTTTTTGATGGGTTTCTATACCCTGTTGCAAAGCTCCCGTTTTGGCACACAGTGGGATAATGTTGGCGAGAGTGAACTGATTGGGTTGGCCACCTGTTTTTTGCATTTGATGAAACAGTGCAAATGCTTCCTGAGCAAACCCATGTCTTCTGTAGGCTGCAATTATCGTATTCCATGAGAAGGCGTCTCGTTCAGTTATGTGATCGAAAAATTTGCGAGCGTCAACCAAACTTCCGCACTTGTCATACAGGTTGATAAGTTTGTTTCGTAGAAATCTGTCTTTCGCATATACATATCCTCTATCATTGATGTGAGAGTGGATACGTTTACCCTCTGAAAGGACATTCTTATCAATGCAGGTCTGCAAGAGATGAAGATATGTGGTAGAGTCAACAGGGTTGTGTGTCGTAAGGAGAATGTGTATGGCCTCTTTCAATCGACCCGCTTTGCAGAGTGCCCTGAGATTGAAATTACGATGGGCAGTGAATGACATGGTATCATTGGGATGGGATTGGTTCAAGGTTTAAGAAATGTTTTCAATCAAAGATAGTCGTCGCAGGTGTTCCATTGGAAGAATTATGATAGTTTATAGGGTGGAACCCCGTCTGTGTATCAAGGTTGAGTAAAAAAAATGTCTTTCAGACCCTCATATATTGGTGAACCAATTAGGTTGAGCATGTAGACACCTGATTTGGGTAGGTGGGTATTTAGTCATGTTGTATCTATGTGTTTGTCACTTAGGCTATGGTCTTATTGAGAGGCTGCTCCATAAATGGGTATTGTTGAGAAAATTTAGGAGCATTTTAACAATTTTAAGGTCCCATGTGTTTAATGACACTGAGATATTACAAGATCGTGTTGTTTTATGATTATTTGTTGGTAGGTAAAAAGAAATTTCCCTTTAAAATCACCAAAAAAAAGTGGTGAGAATGCATGTTATGTTTCACATGGACAAAATCAGCGTAGACTCTAGGGGAGACTCCCAGCCCCCCCTCCAGAGCCCTCAGCCACCTCTTATGTTTAGGGGAGCAAAAATGTGGAGCTCTTATTTTTTAGGCCTAGATTCTATTATTTCATGTAGTTGACTTCAAAACAATTCATGGGACCTTCACTTGCAAGAAAATAGACGTTGAAACCCCTCCATGAGACTCCATAGGAGCATGCCTTTATTGGTTCTAAATATGGTGTATTCTTGTTGTCTATGTTGTGCTCTGATAGGTATTAGACAAGTTGTACGCATATTTAGTCAAAGCAAAACAATATTGATTTCTCTATATATTTCTTCATTCACTCTACCACACGACATGGCTATTATATAACCAAACAACCTCTGATTATTTAGGGAGGTGTTATAACAACTAACCTATAATAATATTCACGGGTATATCACTCCAACCACTAACCTATACGACTAACCATCTAACAAACAATATTACTAACTTATTGTATTAGTCATACAGTAATTACAAATAATGCAAACATTAATTTCCTAACATATTCTCTGTATTTTTTTTCTCTTCTCTTTTTCTACTTTTTCCTTTCTCGTGCATTTATCTCCAAAACCATACATGGAAGGTTATGGTTCCTAAGAATTGTGAATGCATAGTTTTGAGGGTGTGTTTTGTGTGGGTCAATTTAGGTGCGACTATGTTGTGTGCTTTTGTCTTATTTGTTTTTCGCTCACTAATTTCAGTTTGTACACTAATAAGATCTTAATTTCAATTTAAAATTTTTATAAATATGCGTACATTAGTCCATTCAAGAGAAAGAAGAGAAACATAAGTGTCATACATGTACATGTGCCAAAGTATTTAAAGTAGATATTCATGAATATACTCGTATTTGATACTACAATATGAACTCCAATAATATCATAAATAGAAAGGTATAAGATCACATCCATTTTCACCAGACAAAGTTTCCATTTCAAATACAACATAAAGATAAGCTGTCAAATATGACAAAAATACACCCATTTTATATTTAAAGATTTTATTTCTCCACTTTTAAATGTGTTTTCCCAAAGAAAGTCTAGAATGGATACTTTAAATCATCAAACTACTTACTCTAAAGGGCTTAGAATGGGAAAAACCTATTAATTGAGTGGTTGGATGTCTATCTCCTTGTCAAAAACAAAATATTGTAAAAAATGCCCAATGCATAGTTTATGGACGCCAAGACATATTTTAATTTTCTTTTGTCTTTCTACTATGTAAAAATAAAACATTTGAAATATTACATACAAGCCTTATAAACACATCCTTTCCCAAATCTTAACAATTATTTGACAAGTTATGTTTCAAGTTTGCACTTGATTTACCTTTACATGTTTGATATTTAAAATTGGAACTATTTACAAAACATGAAACCCATGTGAATTGAATTTGAGACCTCTTTCATATGCAAGGTTTTACAATCTCCTCGAGACCATTCACACACTCAACCCCTTCATTTTTTTATAGCGAATATTGTGTCATATATTTTATTCTTCAAATATTTGAACTATTGTGTCACCCCTCTTGTTACACATGATTATGACAAACAACTAAAGTATATACCCAATGACCATATAATCAAATTCTTGCATCGAGATGTCACTTTTTACCATCATGGTCTTTAAAAAAAATTAAGTCACCACCCCCTCCAAAAAGGAAACTCATCTATTCTGACAAAGTTATTGATCGGTCTCATGATATTTTGACTCAAGCATTTACATTTATTTTATCTAATGTTTGCGTGAGTGTGTTGCAAGATAGACCTAGGGTTTGTTTTACAAGTTCATGTGTGAATTTTATGATTTGATGCGACACTAAAGATTCCAAAAGGTGAAAAACATTAACACAAAGTGACATTGAAGTTTTCATAACCCCATTTTCTACAAGGTCAAAAATGTACAATAGGGTCAAGTTGTGGTGTACAGTTCCAACTAGGAAGACCCAGGCACACAGAACTTGATTTTTATAGTTTCCAGGGTTTGTTCCAATTTTGGATATCCTCCAACACACTTTGACTGTCATCTGAATCAGCTAAGTGACTATTTTTATCCTATCTACACTTGTGACTACTTGTATTTGCTTCTTAGATTGATTGTTATGTTGTATCACGGGGGGGTCATTAGCTAGGCAATATCCTAGCACGTGGGTTCATATTGAGGTAATTAATATTAATAAAATTAAAGTCAATATACCGGTAGACATGAGGGGGTGAAAGGGTTTAATTTATTAATATTTTGAATTAGTTATTGGGGGTAGGTTAGAGAGGCGGGCCAAAGGAAAGGGAGGTTTAATTTTAATATAAAAATAAAAAATTTGAACCCTAGCTTTTAAAAGTAAATACCTTAAAATTGCAAAAGGAGTGTCTTCATAAAGTTAAATTATAATCTCTTTTTGAATAAAGAAATCTCAATTAAGAGATTCTTAACCAAGAAATAATAAGATGGTAGAAAACTAGGATTGAGTATGCTTTTGAAGAACTATTGATAAATGATTAAAGGTTAACATTTATAAGGTCATTTTTAATAGGTCTTCGACGACTTCAAACTATCTTTCAAGAGGAAATGCATATTAAATAAATTTGAGTAGAAATATGATATATTTTATGTTTAATATATTAGGGTAGAAATAAAAAGGGGTAAATAAAATTGTAATTGAAAAAGGGGTAAGTAAGGTAAATGGAAAAAATAGGGGGTATTTTCATTCTAATAATATAACATGAGGGGGTATTATCAATTGAATATTTAGAGGTAAAAACTAGAATTAAGGGTATTCTTTAATACCCTTCAAACACACGTGCTATACCATAATTTTACTGAGTGAACCCCACGTGTGTTGTATATTCCTTGTATTTGATCTAAAGCATAATTTTGAATACATATGTAATATAAGTTTCTATATCATCAACTCAAAAGAAATAATTATTTTAATTAGGTTTGATACACTTTGTAAAGGTCCTATACTTTGGAATATAATTTATTTGAGATTTGTTTTGCATTTTCAATCTCCCCCTTTTTCAGTTTTAGTTCTGGCCTAAGTTAGCAACTATCTATGTTTTCTTTTAGTTTGAGTGAATATTAAAGAATCCACGGTTTTACCCATTGCAATATCATTCGATTCATCAACTAAATTTTTTTCTTCATGCGTGTCCAATAACGTTGCACTCAACTCTTGGATACCTAGTGATCCGAAAACGTAAGTTATAATTTTCAAACTTTAACCATTCACAAGGATCTAGGAACTCAACATCAATTTCACAGACTTCAATTACTCCAAAACTGGTTAATTCCTGATTTATTAATGCACCTCAGTCTGATTTTCAATCACAATACTAAAATGTGCATTCGTTTGTACTTTGTGGATCATGGATGCAAAAATGAAATCCTAAGTCCATTTTCTTGTTTTAATTGATGAATACTTAATCAAATTAATAAAAATCCACTATTGAACTTATCTGATCCAAAGCTTCATCAAAACAAAAACAAAACATCCACAAAAACAAAATTGACAATGGAGTTCACCTGAAAGTTATCTCTTCGGACTCTTGAAAACAGGATCGATCTATTTAAAGCCCAACGAAGTACAATTATCCTTCAATAATGACAAATAGATCACAAAACCTACAAACAGGTTGATACCAGACCTCATGGAACTTTGCAATTAACCAGAAACTATTCTGAAGTCCATATGTGGCCCCTACAGTGTCTTCGCAAAGCAATCTCCTTGCAATGGTACTTGAAAAGTACCTACAAATGGAGAATCTAAAGTATTACATGAAAACAAATCATGTAGTTTGAAATGTCCCTCCTTTTAATATAACTTTGGCGAAGACCCTTGGCCTAATTTTGCCACCCAACGGCCAAAGGGGAACTTAAGGGTGACTAAGTCATCTATAAATTATTATTAAGTGTCGTAAAAGAACATATATATATATATATATATATATAGCATTTGTAATAATATGGTGACTTAACATTGTATCAAATCTAGGTGGGATAAAGCCCAAAGGTGTTTTGTATTCATTCTAGGGGTTGTGGTGACTTGAATTAGAGTGGTCAATGAGGTTTTAGAAGAGATTAAAGAGCCAAAATAATTTTTATATCCTTCCTAGGTAAAAATGTGACTTGCGTAAGAAAGGAAAATGGAGGGAAGAAGGCATTAAATATTGGTGTTAGCTAATTGATTACTTTGGTTGGCATCATTTGGGTCCCTTCTTTCCATCAAAAAGGAATTCAGCTTGCCTTGGGCTCTCATATTGGCATTTTATATTTTTCTAAAAGTGATCTATGAACTGAGAACTGCTGCCATAACATCTGAGGACGAAAACCTTCAGAGATTGGGGAAGGGGGAACGTAAACTCTCCCTTGTTGTTGACAATTTGTGAAGTGAAGATTCAAGAGAAGAAAACAAGGTATTTTAATAGGAGTTATATTGGCTCGAATGACCCAGATTAGGACTGGTGTACAATATACCAAGTGTTAGAAAAATTAGTTTCAGATCTGTTTTTGAATGTTCATGTCCAACTATCTATTCTAGTGCATTTTTTGTAATTTTTATGGGATTCCAAGCCCTATATTCTCAGTTGTAACTCAGGAAAAATATGCAAAATTTTTGGTAATAAAATATAGAATTGTGTGGCATTATTTTGGTACTAAACTCTTCCTCATTTCTCTTTACATCAGCTTTATTTGAAAATACAAAAAAAAATAGTATTGTTTTAGCCTTGCTTATGGTAGATACATTCTTTATGCAAATCACATTTTTGTATAAATTATATTTGCATTACATTTTTTTCTATGAGTGTTCTCTTCCAACTGGGTTCATTGTTCCTTCTAGAGATTACAGTGGTATCAGAGCAAGTTTTCCTCCAAGCCTGTAGTGGTGAAATTCAGATTTCAGACTTCAGAGATATATGGACAAGGATGAATATCTTTTTAGGAACCAATATCATAGGAGAACACCAAGATAAGGAGGAATGGATGAGGAAGAAAGGGCACCTCTTAATGATGGGCTAAGTTACATAAATGAGATCTTCACTAGGGGCAACAGAGAAATACAGAACATGTTATTTGACTCACAAAGGGATCTTAGAGATTCCATAGTTGGAGCCATTGCAGATTTGGGAAGGGATCTACAAGGAGCAAATTTCAGCAGGCAAAACCCTCAAGGGAGTCATGGCAATCACGGTGAGGGCAGTTTCTCTACTTTACGCATGGAAAGAGATTCACACAGGAGTTCTTCAAGGTATTTTCGTGCAAGTTTCCTTGGGAGAGAGGAACCACCAGAAGAGAGAGAGCAGCCAAAATTTTAAGGTTTTGGAGAGGAAATTAATTTTTATGGAGATGAATATGCATCTTTGAACCCGAACACAAGAGAAATTCTTTCATTTAGAGATTTTTCCAACTAAGAAAGAATGAATTACCAAGAAAGAGGGTGAACCAATAAAATGAACCAAGGAGGGACATCCAACATAGTTTGGGAAAAATCATTCTTCCTATGTATGATGGGACTGACAAATGCTTTGCAAGAGCATGACTACAAAAATTGGATACTTACCTTTCATTGAACCCCATGTACGAAGAGGAAGCTCTCAAATTTATTACTCTTTACTTGGATGGTGTAGCCCACGAATGGTGGTATCATGGTATTATGACCCAAGGGCATGGCTCCATCACTACACTTGAGAAGTTTAGTCAAAGATTGGTTAAAAGGTTTGATAGGAAAGATCCAGAAGTACAATTTCGTGAAGTAGCACAACTGAAACAAGAGTCTATCGCTGAGCAATATGTGGCTGATTTCCAAAAGTTATCGGTCATGATTACTGATGTAAGTGAGCGAAGACTTGTTATATTATTCATGGAAGGATTAACTGAACCTCTTAAGGGGTTGTGAAGGCTTTTGAACATTCTTATCTTCAGGATGTAATAACAAGATCTTTAAATCTAGAATCTACAACAATTAGGGGTAAAAACCAAGCCCTTGGACAATCAAAACCAAGCTACATGGGACAGCCAAGGCACTCTTTTCAAGGGCAGTCAAGAACAACCCCGTTAAATCAAGAAAATAAGCCATTCTAACAACATACAAATAACCAAAGAGAGCCTTCTAGGAGCAAGGAAGGGGAGAATTCAAGAAATGAATTGAGAAGGAAGAATCTGTGTTTCCATTGCAAGGACCCATGGGCTCCAGGACACCGTTGTTTAGGTAAGGGCCAAGTGCATTACATTGAAGTTGTTTCGGATGTAGAGGAATAAGAAATATATAAGGAAGAGAATCATGAAGATGAAGAGCAAGAAGACAAAGAAGAATACAATCAGTTGGATAGCACTCTTGCTACACTATTCGGGGCTCCAAGGTATCACCCCTTTTGTGTTAGAGGAGAACTAAAAGGTAAAAGAGTCATTGTTTTAATTGATAGTGGTGTACACATAACTTTATTGAATCTGATTTGATTGCAAAAATGGGGCTGCCATTAGAAGATTTTAAGGGGCTTAATGTTACGGTAGCGGATGGTTTCACAATTCCTTGCACTAAGAAAATATCACAGCTGAAAATCACACTTGGCAAGCACATGGTGACGAATGAATTCTATGTCGTTTGTATAGGTGAAACAAATATTGTTTTGGGTGTACAATGGCTGCATTCACTTGGGGAATTTACTCAAAACTACCAAACGATGGAACTGAAATTCATATCAGCAGGGAAGGAAATAGTGCTATGTGGCATGGCAACAGGTGTTCCTACGATAGTGACCGCTAAAAGGATGGAAAGGGCCTTTCATAAAGGGTATGTTTCTTGGGTAGCGGAGTGTTTTACTACATCTACAGATCAGATTTTGGAGCAGCAACAGTACCATAAGGATATTCAAGTAATCTGTGACAAGCATGCTAAGGTATTTGATGATCTTCCTCATGGGTTGCCTCCAGATAGAGGTTTCGAGCACACTATTGAATTAGAACCAGGTACTAAAGCCATTATCACCACTCCTTACCACCATATTAGAGCATACAAAGAAGAGATTGAAAGAGCTATTAAAGATTTCTCAGAAATGGGACACATAAGGCCAAGATCAAGCCCCTTTGTATCTTCAGTGGTTCTTGTGAAAAAGAAATATGGGACAATGAGGATGTGTATTGATTACCACCTATTGAATAAGAGAACCATCAAGAATAGGTACCCCATACCTAGAATTGATGAGTTAATTGATGAGCTACATGGAACTATCTACTTTTCTCAAATTGAATTGAGATCCGAGTACCATCAAATTTGGATAAGGAAGGAGGATGTCTATAAGACTGCATTTAGGTGTCACTTTGGCCACTTTGAATTTCTTGTGATGCCTTTTGGATTAACAAATGCTCCAGCTACATTTCAATCGTGCATGAATCATGTTTTTAGGGAACACTTGAGGAAGTTCGTATTGCTCTTCTTTGATGACATCTTGGTTTATAGTAAGTCATGGGATGATTACCTACAACACTTGGATATTGTGTTGAGCATTTTGGGACAACAATCACTCTTTGCAAAAGAATCAAAATGTGAACTTGGAGTAACTGAAATTCTCTACTTGGGACACGTCATCAATGCTCAAGGTGTCCATGTGGATTAACAAAAGATTGTGGTTATTATGGATTAGCCTCCACCCACCACTGACACATTTGAGAGGTTTTTGGGATTATGTAACTATTACAAAAGGTTTGTTAAGGGTTTCTCTCAACTTGCAGCCCCTTTGATGGATTTGACAAAGAAGCGAGATTTCAGCTGGTCTAGGACAATGCAAGAGGCCTTTAATAACTTTAAAAAGGTAATGAGTACATGCCCCGTAATCGTTGTTCCAGATTTCACTATTCCTTTTATGGTGGAATGTGACGCATTCGGGGAAGGAATTGGGGTTGTTTTAATGCAAAACAAACATCCCATTGCTTTTGAGAACAGGAAACTAAAAGACATTGAGAAGAAATACTCCATCTATGAGAAGGAAATGCTAGCCATCATACATGCTTTGGTCAAGTTTCAACAATACCTTGTTTGTGGAAATTTTGTAGTGAAGACAGATCGCAATAGCTTAAGGTATTTTCTCAGCCAATTTGATTTGAATGATAGGCAACAAAAATGGGTGATAAAAATTCAATCTTTTGACTTTGAAATTGAATTTGTTAAAGGCAAAAATAATATTGCAGTGGATGCTCTATCTAGAAAACCATATTGCTGCTCTATGACAGAAATTGCAGCTGATTGGAGGGCTGTTATAACAACTGAATATGCAAAAAATTAGTTTGCTAGCAAGGTCCTTGAGGGTGAAATTGAAGATGAAAAATGCAAAGTAGCGGATGGCTTAATTTTGTACAAGAATAGGGTCTTTTTGGTGCTGGAATCCAAGGTAAAGCACAAGATATTGGAAATAATGCATGATTCACCTTTAGCACAACATCCAAGTTATTTTAAAATGTACAAACAAATTAGAGATTTTTTTTGGAAAGGTCTCAAAAGAGAGGTGCTCAAACACATAAGAGAATGTCTCGCATGTCAACGATGTAAGGTGGAGCATGAATTTATAGCAAGCCTATCCCTACCTATTACAATGCAAATATGGGAGAGTGTTTCCATGGACTTCATTGTAGTAATCCCATTGGCGCAAGGTAAAAGCGTTCTTTATGTTGCAGTGGATAGATTAACCAAGTATAAACATTTCTTTCCACTACTAACTAAATTTGATGGTCCCTTGGTGGCTGGAATTTTTTTTGGAGAAGTCTTCAAACTTCATGGGCTACCTAAGAATATTGTGAGTGACAAGGATAACATATTTAAAATTTCTTTTTGGCAAGAGATCTTCCACCTTTTAGGTATAGAATTAACCCCTAGCACTAGCTACCATCCACAAATGGATGGAAAACCGAGATTGTTAATAAGTGGATAGAGGGGCACCTAAGGAGTTATGTTACAGGGCAGAAGACTACATAGATAAAATGGTTGTATATTCCTTTTTGGATGTTATTCTACCTGATAACAGAGTGTCAGGTGCTAAGGACTCAGTGCAGCAGAGTCAAGACATATTAAAAGCACTCAAAGATAACCTCTCACATGCGTAAAATTAGCAGAAATTATATGCAGATCAGCGAAGGGTAGAGAGTTCATTTGAAGTGGGGGACATGGTTTTCTTGAGGCTATAACCATACACGAAATCTTCCCTCAAAGGGAAAGGATCGTAAAAGCTGAAGCCAAGGTTTTATGGCCCTTATAAGATTGTAAGAAAGGTTGGAAATGTTGCCTATGAGCTTGCATTGCCCGCTCAAAGCAAGATCCATAATGTGTTTCATGTCTCATGTTTAAAAAGGGATTTCAGGCAACATATCTCTCCCTCCATGGAGTTTCCCCCTCTTGATGAAGAGGGTAAGATGGTGTTGGAATCAGAGGCCATCATAGAAGAGTGGGAAAGGAAGCTACATAATAGAACTATTAAAGAGTACTCAGTACAACGGAAGGGGTTGCCCTTTGAGGATGCAACATTGGAAGGTGCAAAAATTTTAGAACACCTGAAATGGAACTTTCTTATGGTCAAACAATTTGCGGAAGGGAGGACTGAAATTTCCCTCCTTCTAAAGTAAATTGGTGAAAACCCTTGGCCTAATTTTGCCACCCAACAGCCAAAGGGAAACTTAAGGGTGAATAAGTCATCTATAAATTATTATTAACTGTCGTAAAAGAAATTAAAAATATATATATTTAGCACTTGTAATAATATGGTGACTTAACATTGTATGAAATCTAGGTGGGATAAAGCCCAAAGGTGTTTTGTATTCATTCTAGGGCCTGTGGCAACTTGACTTAGAGTGGTCAATTGTAACATTCCCATTTTAAAGCTTTAGAAACAATGGATTTTTTTTTTTAATAGCGTTCTCTATTCTAAATTATCATAATTTAGAACACACATTTCAAGTTTTTAAATAATGTTCTCTGTTCCAAATTATCATGATTTAGAACACACATTCCATGCCAATCAATCTCATAACAGATATCCATATGCAGTTGTAATGACTTGATGAACTGCTGATCTCTCATTTCATGACTCAAAGTTTCATCGATCTCTCATTTCATGACTCGATTTCGTACCGATCCTTCATGTTAAGTCAATGTATTGTATATTAAGTATACTTGGTTCTTTTACCCTTTTCGAGGTATTGAAGTGTTCCATTTAAGAGGCCTATTTGAATATTTGTTACCAATATTCATCTGAAATCATGCTTCTTAAACTAGGTGATATAGGACAACGCAACAGCAGCTTGCGATACTTTGGCCAAATATTTTCACATGCTTTGCATGATCATATTCGTAGATGGCATACTCGTCAACGGAATACGTCCTTCACCCCCACTTCATATGTTATCTAGAATGGTCTTCATTGACTCATGTAAGTCCTCTTGTCCAAGGTTTAACCATAACTTAGGTTAGCAACATAGATTGGTATAGAGGGCCACTCGCGGTGACTAAGGGTACATAGACATACTCAATCGACCTAGGTCGATTACGTGTGTCTAGTTACCTTCAGTGATTGGGAGTCCTTCCCTATATCAAATCATGTCCCTAAACTGACCTAGAGTGTAACCAAGTCAAGTCCAAGTTTATGTATACCTAGATGATCTGATTCGGAAGGGTGTTACGACATGTCACCTGCAACATTGTGTCCTCGTGAATACCTAGTCTTCATGATGACACATTATTGCAGTTGGCATGTACCAACTTCCCATGGAATCCACTCATCTAGAGGTACATATCTAGATAAGAGGTTAAATACTTTCTTATCTTCTTAATTTAAGATTCAGTTTCAGCAACCCTGTTGATTTTCTAATCTCTTCAATCATTATGGTTGCTAGTCATAAATGACTTATGGTTGTCATGTAGCTTAATCTGCAACCAATCCTTCTACTCGAAGGATTGTATGCCATTCCTTGGTTTCTTAATTTAAGTTCAGGATTACAGTCCAAATCAGCTTAACACAGTAAGATTTAACTTACTAAGCTTAACCAAGTTTATTCATGACTAAATTTAAATCCAGACTCCTTAATAATGGACTTCATTAAAATGAAGTCTATTTCTTATACATATGTATTCATTTATTTTCAATTATCTTACCTCAGTTAAGGATTTCTAAGAATAGGTATAATTTCCTCTTTTCAAATGTCCTTTGGGTATAATACCCGAAAGAGTCACAACGAAATATTTATCCCTAAGACTAATTGTCTTTCCTTTAACATATACTAGTTAGGGTCCATTGCCATTTATTTTCTTATACAAGTATCCATATGCATTTTACTCTTCTATTAATGTCAATTAATAATCTATATTGACCTAGTTGAGTGTTCATCTATGTATGCCAACTTAGAAGTTGCATTTAAGAGGAGAATAGAGTATCAAATCCCTCTTGCCCTATTTCATTAGAGTACAACTGAAATGATTCAAGCAGATATGTTTACGAGAGAATAAGAATAAGTCTACAATCCCACATTTTTTTGTATGCCCAAAAGACCATGACACATCAAATATCAATAACACTCAATCCTTTCTCATTGATCAAACAAAATACATATTTTACAGGTCTAAACATTTCAGACATTTTTCATGTCATTCTTCATTGATAAAATCAAGTAAAATTTACAACTTTTCCCTTTTTCAATTACATCTCAAAAAGAATAATAAATCCTCATTAAAAATGCAGCCTTTAAGTAAACACATGAAGCATCATAAAAGAACTTGTCTTCTTTTGTCACTCACGGAATTCATCTGCAAAAATTGCTAGCACGGGTCAGTTCATTGAACTAAGCATGATAAGCACTAATCATTAAAGGGATGTGCTTTTGAATAACTGTCTCATAAAAAGAACTCTACTCTTATGAAACATTAAGCAATACAAATAGATACCTAGTAAAGAATTAAGTACCACTAAAAGAAGAACAGAGTGAGCAACCTTGTCACATTAAATAGGTATCAAGATTAAACAATAATATTCGTTCAGCAATTTCATAAGAAAAGCTACAACAGACAAGTAATATTACATCCCAATTACTTATCTTTTTCATACTATAGTGTATTTGAATCATTCCAATTTAAGCCAACTCTATCCTAACCTTTTTGTTCAACATCAACAGATTTTACAAGGTTTAAATTCCATGTACTTCTCCTGAAGATAGTCACACATCGATTCATTACCTTCTTAACAATCAATTGAGAAGGAAAGAAAAAGGAAAGAAAGTGATTCATCCAACTATCTACCATGCAATCCCCTTCAGCTAACCTAACCAAAACTGTCAGCTTCAAGCAAGGTGTAATAATAACGAGAAATAAATAGTCAGAGAGAGATAACAATCAACTACCTTTTGAGCACAAGAGTAACAATAATGAAATCCACAACTCGGAAAGGAGAGAGAGAACGAGATGGAAGTCAATAATCAAGATGAGAGAGAGATTCTCATTATTTCTTCCCAATATTGAACCGAATTATATAAAATGTAACATGTAAATCAGTTAACAACAATGTACTTCCCTCAACGCAAAACAGGGATAGTTTCAGTAGTTTACCAGCTACCACTAAAGGAAATATTCAAATAATTCATTCTACAACTGTACCAAAAGTATCAAGCAACAACTGATCTTCTAAATTCATCCACTTTGATAGCTTTGCACACTACAAACAAAGCTTATGCATCCCAAACAGAAAGCGATTAAGAGATTACAGTCAAGTAAAAGTATGTTTCCTATTCCACAGGAAGGAAAGAAGTCATTTTCAAATACAACGAAAAGAAACCCAACCAGATTCAAATACAATTGGGAACAGTGAAAGGATTGCTATCCCCCAGTACATGTGTTCATCATCAAGCCTAAAAAGAGAAGGAGAAACTTTAGGCTCCAACTAAATTTTGACTAAGATGAAAGAAATCAAAGGAAATGAACCCCAAATTGGTTCCCAAAATCAAACAAAAGAAAGAATAGTAAGACCAAACATTCCAACTCTTTCCCCTCAGATAACCAAAACCAAACTAATCCCAAGATCCACTAAAATAGTCGACTTTCACAACAACATCTACATAAGTAAATTGAAAGGTTTTCCACAAACCATTTAATACATGCAGGTGAGAGAAACAACAATATCCTCACACAGTCCCTGGAAAGGAGTTAAACCGAAAATTACACAATTTCGAACAAGGAAGGTCAAAACCAAACGAAATCCCTTCTAACAATCCCACAAAAATTCACGGGTTTAAACACATTAAATTCAAAGGGATAAAATGCTTCATCATTGTCCTTTTAACAAGTTTAAATTCACAACACATCAAATCCAAACAGCTGTTCCAACTTATCTCAAATAGAAACAACCAGACTCAAGGCGATTCATTTTTCAGAGAAGATGAAGCATTTCATACTTCCCACAATTAAAAGAAAAACAAACCCAATTAAAATCTTTACCACATAATGCTTTCCCTTAATCCCTTGTGCACAGAAAACTAGAAGCCCACACGACTTAAGCATCATTCCAGTTTCAAATATGATAAACACGATTTACTCAAACATGCATTCAGAAAATACCCATATTGCATCCTTTCAAAACAACAAACTCAAACAGAAGATCACAACCAAAATACACCAAAACATTTCCACAAAGCCATACATTTCAAAGAGTGGATTTGTTCTTATGAAGACGCTTAATAAAAAGAAAAACTGTTTAATAAGAAGAGCCTATCATGCCTGATGAAATTTCTTGTTGATTTGGAGAAGATCTCTAGCCGAGCTTCTCAAGAATATCTTCTTTTCAAACAACGTCAACAACCGAATCTCCCAACTGCCTCCATGTTTCCATAGGTTCAAAAATAGTTCGGGGATGCTCAAGATTACAATGGATTAAAAAATAGACTTGTTAGTTCGAAGAACCAAAACCACAAGCAGAGAAAAAACCAAAAGGACCAGAATGACTAACTTCCACAAAACACCCTTCTCCTCTTTCTTAGGTGGTCTTTTCACTGAAATCAATGCCATTGAATGCATTGAATGCAAATTCCCTCTCTTTTCTTGTGCCACCACCACTTCGAATTCAGTGTTCAAGTTTATTTCAAAAACTAACATGCATTTTTAAATTTAGCAATGATGCCAGCTAGGCATCCTACCTACCTTCCTTTCCTCTGCCAAACTTCGAAAATTAAGATGTAAGGACTGAGATTTAATTCTCATTAATACCTTAGAAACCACCGCCACCAACCTTCTATTTGCCACATAACCCATAGGTCCTCTTTAGGCTTAGTGATAGTTTAGGCTACATTAGCATCAGTTAGGTTTCTGTATGCCGAAAAAGTGACAAGCGAGCGTGGGAATCTATAGGTAACTCTTCCGCGTACCCGACCTCCCGAGGTCGTGCCGAGACAGCCGGTGGGGATGGAATATGTGTGGGATGCAGACAAACTAGTTAGGCAATCTAATGTCTTCAATACGCACTAGTGGAATTTGTGAATCTAAGGCAAAGAAGGCCCTTCTAACCTGAACTGGTGTGATAGATCGATTGGCAAGGATGACTGACTCGAAGGCTCCAATCAATATCGAGCTCTGGTGTGATTCGATCTATGGGTTGTGGAATACGTGGAAAATGACCTAGGATAGTTTCGTGTATGTCTCCATATAAGGTCATATGGTGGGTAATGAATACAATCGACTCTACAGACGATTCTCTGGCCTAGTCCAGAATTCTCTAGCTTTGTTAGCCGCTATATCTAGTAAGGATAACTGTTCGACGATGGTGGGTGGAAGTGGGGTAGATCTGAATACTAATATGCATAGGCCAGTGTCTATGTCTGATTGACTTATGGATTCGTTAGGTTGCGGGATTTGTGGATCACAACCGTAGACTCTTGGTTGT
Source organism: Taxus chinensis (assembly GCA_019776745.2). Classification (NCBI taxonomy): domain Eukaryota; kingdom Viridiplantae; phylum Streptophyta; class Pinopsida; order Cupressales; family Taxaceae; genus Taxus; species Taxus chinensis. Next base: position 17,430,552 of record CM034153.1, read on the forward strand.
TGCGGTCCTGCTATGGTCATGTACGAAATCAAGTCCTAATCCCTAGTATCCAATAATCATATGCTTTCTCAGCTTCTATATTTAGGATCAATAACTGCACGATCTTCTCAGAGTACCTCACAGGCGTTCTTGCAACCTGGATTCTTAGGCTGGTATCTATATCTAGAAGAGTGTCTCCTGCATCTGGCTGTGGGACCAAAGGATCACAACCAAAGGTTTGTTCTCTTTCGAACCCTTCTACAGTCATGTGTATGTTTGCCTAGGGTAATCTGTAGTTCGGTTGATTTGACCAAAACGTGTGTGCTTGGTCATCTTCTATATTTAATCCCCTCAACTGAGAGCTGATCTGTCGTAAATCTGTTGTTGTTTGGAAGATTTGTATTCTAAGGTTCTGGTCTATGTCAACTATTGCCGTGACGAGATTGGGTTGAGGCACAATTGGCTCAAATACGTATTCCCTGGGCTCCCTGGGTCCCGTGATTGTCATACAAAACAATAATGTAAATCTAACTGCAACAAAGCAAATTTTAACTACGTGGAATAAATCTAGAACATATATATAATTTCTATTTTTGTATTTTCTGAGAAACTTTAAGAATTTAAGAAAGCAGCTATTTAAACGTATCTAGAATTTGACAACTAAGATAAAACTTAAAACAAACAAAATAACTGAGTGTAGTTATTTGTCTGTGTAATTTGTAGATCTATTCTAAATAATGAAATAACTTGCTTAATCTATTTGCCAGACTCTCGATCCTACCTCAGAAGTGAGGAATGAATCATAGTTTCTCAGAAACTATCAATCCCCACAGCTTCCCTGACAATATCGAAAGTAAACTTAACTGAAAAAGAAGTGATTATCTACTCTATTTGATATATTTCTAACTTTAGAACTTTGAAAGCTAGAACCTGGATTCTGCAGAACAGTGGCGAATCCAATGGTGTGTGTGATCTTGTCCCCTCAGTGTGATCTCCTCGTTCCTTTGTGTTCACGTGAATCCAGAAAAGCGTGTAATGCTAGCATCAACAAAAGTAGATATTGGGACAAAGGCAGCTCAGAATGTAGACTGAATATAATGCGAGTAGGAGAGGGATAGCGCAAGAGTACAGAGCTTGGCTTATGCAATTCCTAGCGGGATTTATTGCGAGTCATGCAACATAAAGTGTCCAGAACCTGAAACTATCCTGTTTTGAGGAGCAAAACCTGCAACTTTAATGGATTCCTAAGCTATTCTACTCCAATGGATTGGGTGAAATAACAACACTACCTGCACAAGATGGATATGTGGCTTACCAACAGCTGAACAATGCTAACTAAACATGCAAAGAATTGAAACTATGGCTTCTAAGCAAAATAATAGACTGAACTATTGAAAATGAGAGTATGAGAAGTGAATGAGGGGGCAGACCATTTGTTTGAGCACAAGCCATTTATTTATAGCTTTTCATTCACCCAAAGATCAAAACCAAACTGAACTCTAAAACTATAAACAATGGGCCAAACACTATTCCAGGGGACCAAAAACATAAATGCAAGCCCAAGTCTGTAAAAAAAAGCTGGTGAATCATTGATTTTTACGTGAGTCGCGTTAAAAACGCTTTCTGGAAAACGCGTAAAGGACCACCTCTCTGAGAAGGGCGGTGGTTACAGGACCGCTGCACCTTGATCACGGCGGCAGTCACGAGACCGCCGCCCATGCAGGGTGGCGGTTTCGTCACTGAAGAGCAAAAGGCCAAGAAAAGAGGGGAAAAGGGAAAAATAAAGCACGCGGGGGCTAAGTGGGGCATGCGGGATGTTAACGCACACTTGGAGATATTTTCTGGATTCCGAACACCTTGCGAGGAGACCTGTATCATCATTGGGGAACTTGTCACGTTGTTCCGGTAGTACAGTACCTTACAATTTTGGGTACGTACATATTGCCCCCTCGGAGAAGCATTTTAGCCATGGAGAGGCGTAAAACGGTGGGTCCAAGTATGGCAGTCCCGAAATGGGAAGTTAGAAGTTATACCTGACACGCTCCGTGTGTTGAAATGACGCCATCCAAAATTCCCGCTACCTGCAAAAAGAAAAGAGAACTCAAGTGCAGATAGATACAATAGTTTGAAAAATAAACGCTAAGATAACAGGGAATGAGAACGTACCATTTGTGCGAGGATAGGAACTTACCTCCATCAGCGCTCCAAACCTGTGAAAAAGTCATTTTAAAACGAAACAGAGTGCTATATATATGAAAGTGGGCCCATTTTCCTATTCATTTGCGTGAGTTGATTTGATTGATTTTGAGCTCTGGGGACCCATGGTGACGGTTTCTTGTGTGAGTAGAGTCAAAACATCCGCGACGAGATAGCGATCATGCCTCCACGTGCGGAACATTGACCTGCGAGATCACAGGTTAGTTTTCTTTAGTTTTTCCTTTTTCCCCCCTTAATTTTGAAATGTTAAAATCTTTGTCATGTGGGGGTCATTTTTGAAAATGCTAGTGTTAAAAGGTCCACCTAGGGGGGGCACCTACTGGGTAGGCTTTGTTTTTAGGTAAAATGGTTCATTTTTTTGCACGTTTTTTTAGGCTTTTTAGTTTAAAACCCGCATGTGGATTTTCAGACCATGACTGCCGCCCTGCCCAGGGCGGCGGTTACATGACCGCCTCCCTGTTCAGGGTGGCAGTTCCACGACCGCCGCCTTTAAGGCTGCGGTTACAAGACCGCCCCTCTGCTTAGGGCGGCGGTTTCGCACAGAATGCAAAAGGAACCTCTTTTTGAGATTGTGTTTGTATTTTTAGCATTTCTACGTGTTTTTTATGACTTTCTCAGTATTACTTGGATGCTAACTTGCTTTGTTTTGTGTGTTTTTGGGTGTATGCAGGCGAGAGAGGAGTATATCCGTTGGAGTAGAGAGAGGGAGTGTGATTGGCTCCCAGGAGTATTAGATGCCCTCTCACAGGATGAGGAGGATACACTTCAGTGGGCCGGGATACTACGCATCTCACGCGTGCCCCATGTTACACCATCCAGTCACATTCTTTGTGACCTATTCTCATACTGGGATGCAGATCGGAACACCTTCCGATTGCCAGGGGTCCATGGTGAGTGGAACATCACATTGGAGGATGTCTATCGTATTCTGGGGGTCCTGATCATCGGGAGACGACTTACCTTAGAGACAGCAGGCTCACGGGCACAGATTGCACAGTGGGCCACATATATGGGAGATGCAGTCATCTCCATGGGGTTGAAGAAGGGGGTGAGAGTTCGATCTATTCCCTCTTTGCCCATCCCCTTACTTCGCCAGGCCATCATGGGGATCCTTGCCTCGAGATTGATCGGGGACAAGGGAGGGGACACATTATTATACTGCTGGGCCCCCATTATTGCACAGATAGAGGGGCATGGTCGGAAATATGCTTGGGGAGCAGACATTCTTGGGACTACCTACCATGACTTATACAGGGTAGTCCGTTTACAGGGGCAGTCATTGAGCCACCCGACTCTAGTCATGAGTTGGGTCTATGAGCATTTCATCCCCTATGGCAGGGGTGTGGAGGTGGCAGATCCTGGGGCTGTGAGGGCAGCCAGATGGACAGACATGTCGGTGCTTAGAGGACCTCATCAGCCAGTTGCCTCCCTGACTACTGCCGACATGGAGGCCACACCATATCAGACTATGGCGGGCGTATGGGGCAAGGAGACTCTTACCTTGATCTCCTGCTCCACGACAGGGCAGCTTATTGATAGAGTGGGACGTGTGGAGATGCACCCCTTTGGCCGAGTTCCTCAGCAGTTTGGCTTACCATACATGGATATGCTTCCCCCAGCGGTGCCAGTCTACAGATCAGTTCGTGAGGCCAGAGGGGGGCCTAGAGGCCGAGGTTGGACAGTGGTTACTCCTGGCGTTCCCATTGTAGCCAGGAGGATAGTACGTGCTAGAGGGAGAGCCGGTGCGCCTCAAGCACCTTTGCTTTAGATTACTGCGGGTCCTGCTCATAGCAGCGATGACCCTATTGATATTGACTCCGAGTCTGAGGAGTTCACAGAGGGAGGAATAGAGGAGGAAACCAATGACAGCGATCCTGAGTGGCATGACACTCAGGATATTATGCAGGTAGAGAGGGCCGAGCAGAGCGCAGAGAGGGTGACTCTGGTTTTAGAGGAGCCACTCTCCCAGGGCCGTGGTAGAGAGGATGAGTCTGTTGCGGGGTGATATGTTGCTCCCGCCACAGGAGCAGCCCCTCAGTCGGCAGCGGCATCCGCGGCAGGTGCCGGCCCCAGCGACCCATCCTGGAGGCCTGGTGATCCGAGTAAGTTACCATTTCTCCCTTTTAATGTTTTCTTGTAGGCTCTCCTTAGTTGCAATATTGTATTCCTAATTTCTTGTTTGGTTTCTAACTTTTTTTCTCCTTTGTTTGCAGAGACTGTTGATGAGTGGCAGGATTTGATCCGCAGGGTATGTATTAATTCCCTGATGATCCCCATGGATAGAACCCATGCAGAGCTGTCCGTAGACGCTGGGGATCCTTCAACAGCCGGTAGGCATACTGATGTCTTTGCTCCAGTATGGCATGTGGCTAAGATGGTATCGACCCTTCGCACTGAGCCAGCAGGGTACAGGATGGTTGAGCGTCCTATGAGGAGCCTTTCTCATGGTGAGATTGCGGTTGCTCCTCGGGACCTTGAGCCCTCTGTACATTCAGAGTGCCGGTGTAGCCGGAGTCCTAGGCGTGGGCGTGCACCTTCGGAGGGGTCGCGTAGGGATTGAGAAGCCACTTGGCTCTTGTAGATTTTGTACTATATATTCTTTGTATATCCCAGGCTCTTTGAGCATTTTGACCATGCTTAGTGCATGATGGCATTATATATAAACATTGATCATTTATATATACGTATTTATTTTGGATCAAAATCTTGGCACTCATGGTTTCCTTTCTATTTCCAGTTTCCCTATGTATACTACGATGTATGTTTATATGCTTTCTAGAATATATGCAATGGTGAACAAATGATGTAAATGTTTTTATTTCCTTTTGTGTTTCATGATGTTGATATATGGTGATGTAGATATAATGTGATTTTGAATCTTAGCTTCTGTAAGCAATTTTGGATACCTCATGTTTGTTTTGTAAAGTGATGAATACAAACTAGTATGATGAACAGATAAACTTGACCCACTCCTAACTCCACGCAACTAATAAGATGCGAGGGCTTATCACCAAGAGTCAAGAAGGGCACAAGTTATGAAATGTGCTAAAATGATAGTGATGAAAGATAGACAAAGCTTTGGTGGAACCAAATTGGAAGCTACAAGCTTACTCTACCCGAGTGACTTCATAGTTTAGAATGCAACTTACTTTGCGGTTTATCTAGACTTAGATCCGTAGATGGCCACATAGTAGACAAAATCTAGGTTTTTAGGATTTTAACTCTCTTGGAATTTTGAACATCTGATTCATTTATTTTTGACTCAAAGTTTCAAAGTTTGAATTGTTTGTGTATGACCATTTGCATTTATTTGTCAAGAGGACCCCCTACACTATGCCCCATGCTACTAGTAAGAAGCCTGGGTTTAACACCATGGGAAAAGCATAGGTGAGTAAGGGCATTTCCATCCTTTCCCAACCCTACGTCACTAGTAAGAGATGCAAGCTCATCACCAAAGGTTGGTGGGGCAAGGAAATGTGTAAAATTAAAATTTTCTGTTTGATCAACGTTTGACTTGTTTTCTTGAGTAAAACGTCAGTATGTGCTTATTTCCAAAGAGACATATATATGGGATAGATGTGACACCATGAAGCTTCTAGAATAGACCATAGGCAAGACACCTATCCTAAGAAGAAACTAAAAGTGAGAACAAGCCCGCAGATCTTGGTATGGTTACCATTTAAGACTTTGTCATATCTAGCTTTATTTGATAAAATGATTCCGAGATAATTTGATGACATCATGAAAATGGAGAGGTATGATTAAAGAGTTTATGCCAATAACATCATGAGTTTGTAATGAATTTCTTTGAGAATAGATTCCTTGATCACAATTTGTGTACAAAATAAATGGACAACATGATCCTAATCTGTATGAAAATGCAATGTAGATAGTTATATAAGTAGTGCTAGCTGCTTATGCGTAGAACCACTTGAGGTGCAGGGAATTGAATATTTCACCAAATTCCTCACCTTCTAGCATACATAAGAGGTATGCACCATTTCCATAGTCCTTCATGACTCGGTATGGGCCCAACCATTTGGGCCAGAATTTCCTTCCTTCGCCGATCTTCTTGTCGATCTAGCTGTCTAGCCTTAGAACTAGATCACCTTCGTATATGTCGCATTCATAGACCTTATTTTACTGCCGGCACATCCGGTCAGCATAAACTCTATGTCGCTGTTTAGCATCTAACCTAGTTTCATCTAGGCTTTCTAGTTGGGAAAGACGTGCTTCTCTGTAAGCGTCTTCATCCAGAATCCCTTGTAATCAAATGCGGAGACTGGGTATTTCAACCTCGAGTGGGGAGAACTGCCTCTGCCCCAAACACTAATGAGAAAGGAGTTGCTCCCGTTGGTGTTTCTTATTGAGGTTTGGTGGGCCCACAAGGCCTGATATAACTTCAAATGCCAATCTCATTTGTTTTCTTTCACAGTTTTAAGGAGAATGGCTTTCAGTGTCTTGTTTGTCGCTTCAGCCTGTCCGTTGGCTTGAGGGTAATACAAGGAAGCCATATTATGGCTTATCTTAAATTTATTGCATAGCTCGCGAACCTCTTCATTCTTAAAAGAATTTCCATTATCGGAGATAATGATTTGTGGGATACTGTATCTACAAATGATTTGGTTCAAAATGAACTTGGCAATTACAGAACCTGGTACAGAAGTAAGAGGCATAGCCTCTACCCATTTGGTAAAATATTCAGTGTCCGTGATTATAAAATTATGGCCATCTATGGATGAGGGAGAGAACTTCCCTATTAAGTCTAGGCCCCATGTAGAAAAGGGCCATGGAGTAGCGATTGGTTGCAGAGCTTGTGCCGGCATATGAATTTCGTGGGAGAATTCTTGACACTTATGACACCTGTGTACAAAATCCACTACGTCGTGTTCTAGAGTGGGCCAAAAATAGCCCATTCGATGTATTTTGCGAGTGGTGGCATGACCACCGAAGTGGCCTCCACACATTCCACTGTGAGATTTGTGGAGAATCTTCTTGGATTCTTCTGTGTCGACACATCTCAGGAGCATTCCATCGAATGCTTTTCGGTAGAGCACTTGCTCTATGATGATGTATTTGGCTGCAAGAATACGTAACTGCCTTCTTTGTTGCAATGTAGCTCCTTCTGGGTACGTATGGTCCATCATATAATTAACGATATCAGTGTACCAGGGACACTCAGAGATAGAGGGTCGGGTTTCGATGTAGTATACGCACTCATCTAGAAAATCTAAATCTACTAAATCACCTCCATCTAATGGGTTATCAGCTAACCAATCCACAATGATTTGTCCCTTAACTGACTTCTGATTTACAAATGTTAATTCGAATTCCCCCATTAAGGTTATAAAACGTCCAGCCTTTTTAGACAAGGATCCTTGTGTGAGGAAAGTTTGTAAATGGTTCATTTTTACCATGACCCTCGTTTCTTGATTCAGCATATAGTGTCTTAAGCGTTTAGTAGCAAATACTATGGCAAGGCATTCTCATTCTGCCTGTGTATAACGTCTTTCATAGTCAAGTAATGTTTGACTAATGAAATAAATCATGCATTCCTTTTTTTCATTGTCTTCTTGGGCCAACATACAGGCCAACGAGACATTGGTAGCTCGTGAATACAAAATTAATGGGTGGTCTAGCTTGGGTGGCACTAGCGTAGGTGGTGATAACAAGAAACACTTAACTGCATCAAAGGCTTCATTATAGTCTTCGGTCTAATCAATGCTATAATCCTTCTTGAGTAAATTGTTGATTGTATGAATGGCGAAGCTTAAGTCCGGGATGAATCTCTGGATTGCACCCAGTTTTCTGAGAAATGACCTGATTCCAGATTCATTTGAAGGTGGGACCATTTCGAGGACAGCCCAAATTTTGGTTAGATCAACATCTATCCCTCGTGACGATATGATGTAACCTAGGAGCTTTCCTTCTGTTACACCAAAGACGCATTTCTTTGGATTTAGTGTGACTCCGTATTCTATTAGGCGTGAAAGAATGATGCGGAGTACTTCTAGATGGTCACAACGCTTCTTGGCCTTAACCAACAAGTCATCTACGTAGGATTCCATGATTTTATGAATTAAATCGTGGAATATATATGTCATAGCTCGCTGGTACGTAGCACCAACGTTCTTGAGGCCAAATGGCATAACAACATAACAATAGGTTCCCCAAGGAGTTATAAATGTGGTTTTGGCTTGGTCTTATTCAGATATTCTGATTTGATTGTATCCTGAGAATCCATCCATGAGAGACAAGAGTTCAAATCTAGCTGTTGCATCAACAATGAAATCTATGGATGGTAATGGGAAGTCGTCCTTAGGACATGCTTTGTTAATGTCTCAGAAATCTATGCAGATGCGTATCTTCCCATTCTTTTTGAGAACGGGAACAATATTAGATACCCATTGAGAGTAATCAACTGGTTTGATGAACCCTACTTGTAGGAGTTTTATTATTTCATCTTTCACCATGAGAGCCACCTTAGGCTTCATGGGTTTTGATTTTTGTTTAACCGGTTTTGCATCAGATTTAGTGATGAGGTTATGTACCGCAATGTGTGGTGCAACGCCTATAATTTCCTTATAATTAAATGTAAAAGCTTTCTGATGTTCTTTGAGGATATGAGTGTGTATTTCTACTTCTTTTGGGGTTAATGAGGACCTTTATTTTAAGATTTTTGGTTCATCCTCTGTTCCGATGTTAACATCAATTGTTTCTTTGATTAAAGAGGCATTACCTTCTTCAAACTCAGGTGGGGCTGGAGGTAAATCCAAATCGTCCCCACTTTCTACCGTGTATATGCTAGGTTCCATTATGGGATTTCTGCAATAAGAAGATGAATGTGGGATTAAAGAAAAATCTATCATATGATAGGAGAGATGTAGTGCTGCATAGGCGTTTAAGTAATCCAAAGTGGCCATATCACTATCAACATGGTCTAGGATAGTAGATTCATTTTTGTTTAAAAAAGAATTTGTCGTTGTCTTTATCAATGGTTCATCACGAAGGGATACTATGAAACAGGTATCCTCTAACTTATTGCTTGGAGTAAAACGTGATGCGGAAGTTGCTATTGAATCAGCGAGAAGATTTTCTTCTCGCAGGATTGTTTCAATTGATATGAAGTCAAATTCCTTGCTTAAATCTAATAAAACTTTTTTGTAAAGCTGTAAATGCTCGGCTTTGGTTTCATATATCTCAGAGACTTGGTTTGCTACCAATTGTGAGTCTCCTAATACTATGATGTTATTAATACCAATCCTCTTGGCTAAAATGAGGCCAAGGAGGAGGGCTTTGTATTCAGCGCCATTGTTTGTACATTCAAAATTGAGTTTGAAGGCGAATGGTAGGATCTTTCCTTCAGGGGAAGTAAAGATTACACCAGCCCCCTCTCCATAACGACATTTAGCTCCATCAAAATGGAGAGTCCAATATTTAGCTGGGAATACGAACGCTGGGATATTTGTTGTATTTGCGCATTCTACTTCCACCATACAGAGATCCTCTACTGGAAGAGAACCAACACCTAGGGAATATCCCATGCCTACAGAATCAAATGGTAGGAACATTGGTAGATCCTGTTCTAGTAATTCAACGATTTTTGTAGTAGTTCATAATGATACCGTTTCTACAATGTTAGCTTCATCTTTCAAGGCTGGGATTGTCCTGACTAGATTCATAGTCTCAAGATCCGTTGTAGGTACCAACTTCTCCTCTGGTTTTACGTCAGTGGGTTTATTAAGTTGTTTTGTTGGAAGTTCAAATTCCGAGTGCACACCTGGTCTTTTCTTTAAGTCAGCTAGGTATATATCGAAAGGTTTTGGATCGCCTTTGGCTAAAAACACCTTTCCTAGATGCAAGAATCTTACTTCTTGGAATAACGTAGAAGGGATTGCCTTCATTCAGTGTATCCATGGTTGGCCGAGGATCATATTATAATTATTTTCCCAATCTATAATATAAAACTCAGTCAGGATTGTTTTGGGTCCTAAGGTGACCGGTAGTATTATAGTTCCAATCGAAGTGGCTTTAAGGCTATCATAGCCTCTCAATGTATTTCGAGTGGTGGAACAGTTTGTTTCCCCATATCCTAATTTTTGAAGGAAAGAGAAGGGGACTATGTTAACTGCAGCCCCATCATCAACCATTACTTGTTTTACATAGTTATTATAAACCCATACTTGTAAGTGTAAGGCTAGATCACCTCGGTGTGCAATCTCAACATCTGTAGGCATTTTACTTATTTCGAATATGAATTCGACATCCTTGTCCGGCTGCCCTGGAGGATGAACATCAAAGTCTACATGATTTACCTATGTTTCAGGAGGTGGAGTGATGTTAATTAGATGACCTAAACCTAATGCCTCTAGAAGAGCAGCTCTGTGGGCAGGAGAGTTCTTCAGTAAGTCCAAAAATGAAATGTGTGAGAAGGTTTTTGTTAGGTCGTTAATTAAATCATAGGCACCCACGGGTTTTTCTACTATTTGTTGACTCTTATCTGTTTTTGGCAGGTGACTTGGGCTTGGTTGAGAGAAATATTCTCGTGTTCTTGTTATAGCTTCGATAGGTAGTTCAACGTCTAGTTCTACTAAAGTGACTATCTTGGGTCTTAGCTGATTTCCTAATTGTGGCACAACTGAAGGATTTAGTGAAGTCGAGGCTTCATGATCATTGTTTCCTGTCATTGCACCCTTGTTCATCCTAGTTGGATTTAGTCTGTTATTATCATGATTTGGGAGTGGATCGTTAAAGATCTTGAGGGGAGCATTCTGAGGGGAAACTGCCCCTGCGAGTGTGCTTGGTGGTGGTGACATGGGATATGCCAAAAACAAATCTGTGAAGAACTGTCTTTGTTCTTTTGGCAAACGTTGCATGAATTTATTGTAGTCATGGCACGTTCTAGTATCATGACCTCAAATTTTGTGGAAACCACAATATGAATTGGGATTGTAATTCCTGGTTTGTTGGTTTGGTGTATATTGTGGCCTAAAACTCTGATCAAACTGTTGCCTATTAGGATTACAGTTTTGCATTTGTTGTTTCTGGCTTTGATTTTGGTTTTGATAACCAAATGAGTTTTGGCTTGGCCCTTGTATGGGATTTCGCTATTGTTGTTGTTGTTGTGGATGGTTAAAATCCACTGTATTGATTGTCGGGGTAAAGTTGTTGTTTCATTGGTTGTTTGTTTATGATGGAGTATTGACAACATTTACCTTCTTGGGCTAGTCGGTTACTCCATCTGTTGTTACACCCCGATTTTTGTTAAGGATTTTAGGTCGTTGATTGACGTTTGCGGTGGTGGGATAATTTGTAGTGTTCTAATTGGGGGTGATTAACCTCCTGTTTGCTCCATATGTTTTGCGACCACCATCAATTTCTACTTGATCTATTCGAAGAGCATTCTCTAGTACTTCATCATAAGTTTGTAATGGGAACTTTTGGACTTCTTCCTTCACTTCTCTGCTAAGCAAATGAAGGAATAAATCACATAGTTCCATTTGATCCATGTTTTGCACACTTGCCGAGGAATAAAGGACTGTACGTCACCTTTGGATGAAATGGGCGACAGATTCGTTGTGTTCTTGTTTGATGTGTAAGAACTCCCTGATTCCTATTCTTAACAGTTTGTTCATGTCAAATGCCTTAATGAACTCTGATACGAGTTGTTTAAATGAATGGATGGAAGCCTCAGGTATTCTATAATACCAATCAAGAGCGATGCCTTCCAAAATTTTGGGGAATATTTTAGCAACAACCCCATCCCAAGGGAGTAGTTCTCGTATGGCTATAGCGTAAGCTTTGATATGCATGTTTGGATCTCCCTCACCTTTGTACTTGGGTAAATCGGGAAGGGGTCTTGGAAGCATGATGCTTCGTATGGAAAAGTCTAAGGGATCTTTCAAATATTCTGAATAAGTCCCTATCGCATAGGTTTCGACCATTGATGGTGGTTGCTTTGGGAGTGGTGGTGGGATGGGTTGTTGATATGGCGCAGCGTATGCGTTGGTAGGGGCATAAGGAAACACATGTGTTTGAGAAAGCATGCCGGGAGAGGAGAACATATCTCCTTGTGGTGATTTGGAGTACATGTTTAATTATGACGGGGTATAGTCCAGGAATGGATTGTTTGATACTAGACCGGGAGGAATGGTGTTAGAGATGATGGGCCTAGTTGGTGTTTGTTGTGGATACTGAGGAGGCATGCCTAACGTGCCTACTCCTGTGAGGAGATCTACTTGGCTAGGATGGCGTGGAGGATTGGAACCCCCTGTTTGCATGAATTGTGAATTTTGACTTGCTTGGGCAAGTTCTAACCCTCTCACTGTTTCTACTAACGTTGAAATGACTTCATTTGGTGAAGTCACGATATTCTACCTTGGTGGTGTTTGTTGTATACCATGGTTTTGTATAGGCATGTGATATCCTGCTATGAACTGATCGCTATCTTGCTAAGTTTCTCTGAGAGTATTTCCTATATGCAATGGTATAGAGGTATTTTCTTGAAAAGAGACCTCGGGTTGTGTTTGTAAACCTCCTACAGGTGGGTATATACCTTGAGAGCGTTGTTCACTCCTAGGATAACGTATTGATTGTTCATCATCTAAGACCAGTTATGGGTCTGATTGTCTACTAATTTGTGGTCTAAGTAGCATATGAGGAGATGAACCAGATTCTCTGGTAAACGTCATATTATTCGAGCCTGAAGGCTCTATTTGTTGTTTTTGAGGGGGTTGATCTCACTCCTCAGTTTGAAAAGATGAATTATATCTGATTCTTGGAGTTTGTGTTGACAACTGATTAGTTGAGTAGTTGTCACCCCATACCGAGAGTGAGGGTGATGATTATCTATTTTTTTGGGTGTAGTATGCCTCAAGACCCAAGAAGGGTCTGCCATACACATAGAATCCCGACATATTCGGGGGGTATATGAATACCCGCAGAATAATGGGAGAGAGCGAAAATGATTCGTGAAAGCTAATGAGGCGGAGAAGATGAAAACTAAACTAAACTTGAAAGAAAACGTAATACTATGACTCCGGACAAGAAAGTAGGAAGTTCATGTCAGCTTCACTAATTTTGTTTGTTTCATGTCGGGTTCACCAATTTTGTATGCCGGAAAAGTGACAAGCAAGCGTGGGAATCTACAGGTAACTCTTCCGCGTACCCGACCTCCCGAGGTCATGCCGAGACATCCGGTGGAGATGGAATATGTGTGGGATGCAGAAAAATTAGTTAGGCAATCTAATGTCTTCAATACGCACTAGTGGAATTTGTGAATCTAAGGAAAAGAAGGCCCTTCTAACCTGAACTGGTGTGATAGATCGATTGGCAAGGATGACTGCTCAAAGGCTCCAATCAATATCGAGCTCTGGCGTGATTCGATCTATGGGTTGTGGAATACATGGAAAATGACCTGGGATAGTTTCGTGTATGTCTCCAGATAAGGTCATATGGTGGGTAATGAATACAATCGACTCTACAGATGATTCTCTGGCCTAGTCCAGAATTCTCTAGCTTTGTTAGCCGCTATATCTAGCAAGGATAACTGTTCGAAGATGGTGGGTGGAAGTGGGGTAGATTTGAATACTAATATGCGTAGGCCAGTGTCTATCTCTGATTGACTTATGGATTCGTTAGGTTGTGGGATTTGTGGATCACAACCGTAGAATCTTGGTTGTTGCGGTCCTGCTATGGTCATATACGAAATCAAGTCCTAATCCCTAGTATCCAATAATCATATGCTTTCTCAGCTTCTATATTTAGGATCAATAACTGTGTGATCTTCTCAGAGTACCTCACAGGTGTTCTTGCAACCTGGATTCTTAGGCTGGTATCTATATCTAGAAGAGTGTCTCTTGCATCTGGCTGTGGGACCAAAGGATCACAACCAAATGTTTGTTCTCTTTCAAACCCTTCTACAGTCATGTGAATGTTTGCCTAGGGTAATCTATAGTTCGGTTGATTTGACCAAAACATGTGTGCTTGGTCGTCTTCAATATTTAATTCCCTCAACTGAGAGCTAATCTGTCGTAAATCTGTTGTTGTTTGGAAGATTTGTATTCTAAGGTTCTGGTCTATGTCAACTATTGCCGTGACGAGATTGGGTTGAGGCACAATTGGCTCAAATACGTATTCCCCTGGGCTCCCTGGGTCCCGTGATTGTCATACAAAACAATAATGTAAATCTAACTGCAACAAAGCAAATTTAACTACGTGGATAAATCTAGAATATATCTATAATTTCTATTTTGGTATTTTCTAAGAACTTTAAGAATTAAGAAAGCAGCTATTTAAACGTATCTAGAATTTGACAACTAAGATAAAACTTAAAACAAACAAAATAACCGAGTGTAATTATTTGTCTGTTCAATTTGTAGATCTATTCTAAATAATGAAATAACTTGCTTAATCTATTTGCCAGAATCTCGATCCTACCTCAGAAGTGAGGAATGAATCATAGTTTCTCAGAAACTATCAATCCCCACAGCTTCCTTGGCAATACCGAAAGTAAACTTAACTAAAAAGAAGTGATTATCTACTCTATTTGATATATTTCTAACTTTAGAACTTTAAAAGCTAGAACCTGGATTCTGCAGAACAATGGCGAATCCAATGGTGTGTGTGATCTTGTCCCCTCAGTGTGATCTCCTCGTTCCTTTGTGTTCACGTGAATCCAGAAAAGCGTGTAATGCTAGCATCAACAGAAGTAGATATTGGGACAAAGGTAGCTCAGAATACAGACTGAATATAATGCGAGTAGGAGAGGGATAACACAAGAGTACAGAGCTTGCTTATGCAATTCCTAGCAGGATTTATTGCGAGTCATGAAACATAAAGCGTCCAGAACCTAAACCTATCCTGTTTTGAGGAGCAAAACCTGCAACTTTAATGGCTTCCTAAGCTATTCTACTCCAATGGATTGGGTGAAATAACAGCACTGCTGCAAAAATGGATCTGTGGCTTACCACAAGCTGAACAATGCCTAACTAAGGCATAGCAAAGAATTGAAACTATGGCTTTTAAGCAATAATAAGACTGAACTATTTGAAATGAGAGGATGAGAAGTAACTGAGGGGGCAACGCTTTGTTGGAGCACAGCCTTTATTTCTAGCTTTTCCTATCACCCAAAGATCAAAACCCAACTGACCTAAACATAAAACATGGCCAACACTATTCCAGGGGACCAAAAACTAAAGCAAGCCCAAGTCGGTAAAAAAAGCTGGTGATCTTGATTTTTACGTGGTTCGCGTAAAAAAACT